>JAKTVG010000015.1:0-70375 GCA_030557085.1 Candida gigantensis
CTGAATGTTCTTTTGTTCAAATCTTTTGCTGTTCAAGCCACTCGTAGGTTTAATTCCAACTGTGGGTTTTTTTTGTTGCTTGTATAATGTCAGGCGAGTCCCGGCAGCGAGAATATAACAAAACACATGACTTGCTACCTCATTGCTAACTGCAGTGGGAAATAATTTCCTTTCTGTGTCCCGGGGACGTATTTCTCACTCTGTGCAAAAATAGAACAAAAAAAAAAAATGTGAAAAGAAAATGAGGGTTGCATGTACATAATTCAAGAATCCTTTTATGTAAGGATTAAGTCACAGTATACTAAAAATATATACTCATGTATACCAAGAAATATTGGGAAAAGGTTAGTTCCGTTTTCAAAGGTTGGGGTTATGATCCCGTTGAGTATATCATGTAGACAAAATATGTACTCTTATGTTAATATATGTATATAGATACAAACCATTCAGGCATATTTTTTTCTGGTGTGTGGTCACGCTGTGGTTCTCGCCTATCACCGCGAGAGTGGACGGGGATTTGTTCTATTATATTTTTTCGGCCTAATCCATGGACCCATGATGGGGCACATTTTGCTACCCTTACTTTTTTCTTGTCCCTTAAGGTACCACAAACCGCCCTCGTACTTTACTATAGTGAAACGCTACCAATGGGACACATACATTTTAGTTGTTTCTTTATTGTCGTCAACATAAATCCATAGGTAGTCAATCGCAATAAGTATTCTCTCTGTGTTGGCGGTGATGTCCGTTTCTTTCATTCTCATAAAACCTTGTATTTGATAATAAACAGGGTGTGCAAAAAACGTGTCTGAAGCTTTGGGTCTTTTTTTGGGTAAATTTTATCAAGACATAAAAATGGAAAAAAAAAAAAGCAAAAAGATTTGCAATTTTACTTTGATCATCCTGGCTCTTCTTCTTTTTGTTATAGTTGTCTGTACATGAGCTGCAACATTACTTAACAGGCTGATGCATGTTCAAGACTAGTGAAGTGAAGTTGGGGGGCGGTTATGTTTTTATGCAGCAAAAGGGATTTACTCTCTTGTACATTGGCTGAAACTAGAGGATAAAAATAATAAAAATAATAAAAATAATAAAAGTCCAATAGAAGCTATTGAGATTTTGTGGTTTGATTTTTTTAGTTGGAATCGGTTTTGTTCCACCCCTTTTACCCTACCTAACCCTACGCAAGAAAAAAAAGGCAGACTAAAAAATACTGCACACTAAAATGAACAGAGAGAGAGAGAGAACTAAAAAAAAAATAAGGAAAACAAGCGAGTAGCAGACAACTCACATTAAGTCAAAACCAAAGAAAAAAAAAAAAAAAAACAAAAAATAAACACTGCACAATTCCTGCCCTGTTGGAGAAAACACTTCCAAAAGCATCGAAACAGGGAAAGCATGAAATAGCCAGGGACTTTCTTTTCTAACTTTAATCTTTCTGCCTTCTTTCTCAAAAAAATATATAAATACATGATTAATTATCGAATCTGGATTTATAATTTTCATTCATTTTTTGGTTTTTGCAATTTCCATATTAACGTTTAATATTCCTTAATTACACCCACATCGGTTGTTTCATATCTGGATTGTTCAATCACTTTCATTTAACACTCATTGTCAACACTATATCTGTTGAACATTCCTATTACCCTTTTTTTTAAATCACATACCAAGTTTCTACAACTTGGATCTCATCATCAAATTCATTCTTCTTTCATTTTATTTTTTAATTGCCTGATAATTTTTCTTTACTAAAGAAGAATAAATACTACACCATATCTACTTATTGTTTGTTATTGCTTCTGCCATGATGTCCCAAGCCACTCCTGCTGCTACTCCAATGAGAGATTCCAATAGTCAAAGAAAGAACAAGAAGCTTCCACTTATTGTTGATGTTGCCATCGACACCAATGGTAAACAACTTTACCAAGTTCATGAGTCATCCAAGTTGGTCAGAAAGGAAATGCCTAGGTCAACTAACTTTTCTTTGAACAATGATATCTCTGATGAAGGGTTTTACTTGAACCAAGGAGCCGGAGAAGATAGAACTCCAATTAGAAAAGTGTTGGGTACTTTATCACCATCTAGTCTTAATCAAAAAAGAGGTCACGACGAAGTGAATGACGGCGACGATTACAAAGACGAAGATCTTCATAGAGGTATGATGTCTGAGCAAGTCCAACACCACCACCAACACCAACAACAACAAGAGTCTCAACATCAAAGCATGTTTGGTAATCATAATGGTGAAGACTATGGTAATTCCGGAAACCAATACGACAACAGTGAATTACAACATATACCCACTGGTGCATATTCACGTGTTCAAGATAATGATATTTGGTCAGATGATGTCGAGCAAGCTTTTGAAGAAGTCTTGAGACTCATTCCAAAGAATGGTTTGAACAAAATTAAGATTGCTGGTAGATCTTGTGGTAGAAACGAATTAATTTCTGATTATATTTTTACCAAGACTGGGAAATATAGAACTAGAAAACAAGTGTCGTCTCATATTCAAGTGATTAAGAACTTGGGACAAAAGCTTGATATTATCCAATTAATCAATGATGGTCCTATGTTCCATACTCATGATGATCAATTGCTATCAACAAAAAAATTTGAAGAAATTTTTTCAAAGATTAATTTGAACAAGTCATTAGGGTTCAGTGATTCAATGAAGAGAAAGAATTCATCATTTGCTATGCATCTTCCTGCCACTAAAAGAATTAGAAGAAAGAATTCTGGTAATCCTTTGAACAAAATAAAGTTTAGTAATTTCTTTATGTCGGTTAATGATCAATATGCATTGAACCCAATAGTGTTGACCATTCAACAAAATGGTAATGATGTCAAGAGTTTGAAATTGAAAGATAATGCTAATATCTCCAATAGATTCCCTGGTTTGGATGATTTCAAAAATTGTTCTCACATTCCAATCATTCATAATATGGTTAAGGTTTTACTTCCACAATTGCCTGCTACATATCAAATTGATAACGGTTTCAATTCAAGTTATGCTTTGAAATTCGAAGAGCCAGGTAATGTCACACCTACTCATGCTAGCATCATTTCAGCTTCAAATACTTATAGCTCATTTACTTGTATTTATTCATATGGTAAAGAAGTTTTGAAATTTGACGAGGATGATATTAAATTGAATGAAGACCGTGATTTCTTGACTAAATTTTGGAAGTTTTTCTTTGGTACGTTGGTGGATAAAAACGAAACTGATATTAATGTTGCATTCAAAGGTATTACCATTAAACAAGTCATTTATGAGTCAAGCCCCGATAGTGTGAAACAAGAAGATGATGCTAGTAAAGTTTGCAAGCTGAAGGTTAAATTGGTTTTGCTTTGGGAATTTGCTAAAGTTGATGAATGTAAAGATGCATTAACCACTACCACCAAAATAGTCTTACCACCAAGAATTCAATCTTCTAGCTCTGATGTCTCACCTCAAGTGTTTGAGTATTCACAACCTGCCATTAATTCCATTGAAGCTACTACCACTAATAGTACTGCTACTGGTACTCCATCGACTGCAATGGACTTGAATAATCATAATTTGAGTGCTACTACTGCTGCCACTAGTGCTCCTCCATACTCCTCCACAACCACTACTTCAAATGGTGCTCATCTTATACATTCAGCTTCATCAACATCAGTCAATGAAATGGGTGCTTTCAAACCACAAATGCATTTACAAAAGAAGTTTCAATCATTACAACACTTGCAACCACATCAACAATATTCTACAAGAAGCAGTTTTTCTGCCATGCCTGCTCCTGTTCAACAACAACAACAACAACAACAACAGCAACCACAACAACAACAACAAGCAGCATTTGTTTCATCATCACCTTATGCTCAATACGCCATGCCTCCTCCACCACCTACATTTGGCACTTCTTACACCCATCACAACAACAGCAACGCTCATCCATCTGCTAACATGGATCTTATGACACTTGCTTCTATGCATGGTGGTCATGCTGGTATTACTACTGAACCATCCGGTCATGAATATCAAATTGGTAATATTGGCTATGCTGAAGGATTTGCTGGTGAATTTTGAAAAACAACAATAGAGAAAGATCTACTGGTTCCGGATTAATTATCCATGGGTTTTTACTGTTTTTTTTTTTGTTACTTCTTATCATTGATTCCTTTATCGTCAACAACTTGTGATTTTCTTCGTTATTTTCTGTTCATATATATATAAATTTCTTCAGTTCTTTTTTACTTAGTTGTGTGTATTTAATTTTTCGTTCTAGATTTTCAGAGAGAGAGAGTAATAAAAATATAATAATGTTAATAATAATATTTTGTCTTCTTTGGTTGAAATTGGAAGAAAATATCATTTATGGATTATTTCCCTTTTGATACCCAAAAGTTCGTTTCAGATTATCATTTATTATCCAATAGAGAAATACTTTGAACAAATGATGATGATGGGTTAATTGCAAAACAATAAAATCATTGTAAATCTTTTTCGAACTAAGTTTTTTCCCTTCTTTGGGTCTACTTGTTCTCCTTGCATAAAATCAACAAAGAGTTTTCTTGTTTGGAATGAATATGTTGGAAAAAGAATTTAAATTTAAATTCAAAAAAACGGAAAATAATAATCTTTCTTCCTTTTCCTCCCCCCCTTTTGTCTACGAAGAGGCGGTAATTGATGAAGTCCACGCCTACATGACCTGAAAGTTTCATTGATGGGGGCAATGATGCTAGGGAATGAGAACATTTGTAAAATTAGGCGAATGGTGAAAATACCGAGGCGAGTGAGTACAATTGGATTGCTATTTTGTTTTGCATTGAAGGCAGAAAGAGGGGAGGAAGAACAGGGAAACAGCCCATTAGATTTTACGTAATCTCTTCATGCCATACATACATACATTGAGCGAATTAATGAAATCGGAAAACAGAAGAAGCAAAATATTCATGCAGCATAACTCCCAGCTGTAAAAAATGCATGTATGCGCGAGTCTTCTAATTAGCCCGATTATTCAAAAAGTATACAGGATGGTTATATATATATATTCTTGAGCTGGAGTTACAAAGGTCCGTTATTCTAGTACAAAAGGTTTGTTGTGTTCTTTGTATCTTTTTTTGTTTTTGAGTGTCAATGGTTAGATCTTTCGCATTCGATATGAAGACTCAATTATGAAACATACCAAATCCATGAAACAAAACTAGAATCGATTGGCGTAACTTGTCAAGTTGACGTCAAAAATTCCTTTCAGATCGAAAAAGAACAAAATAAATGATGAGCAGAATTAAAAATATTGAAAAATTAAGGTATACAGAAAGATAGAGGTAGATTGTTGTAGATCCTTTTGTTGTTTAAATTAAAAACTTGTTGAGTAGATAGATTGGAAGTACATAACCAACCCAGTAATTGACAAAAAATGTTGTTGGTTTTTGCTTTCCTCTCCTCTTCTGTATAACCCTTTCATTCATCATGTACTTCACTCACCTCTGAACCATTTTATTTTGTACATATTATACATATAATGAGGCGGTGAGAAGAAGCCTGAACAATAGAGCATTGTTTTGTATAGCGAAAATGACACCAGAACTAATAATAATAAAACCTGCAGAACATCTGTGATTGGTTCGGATGTTGCAGTTCGGAAGTTTTAATTTTTTGTATTGTTGTTTATAGTATTTGTTGGGTGTTGTTCCGTTATAGACCCTGCGCTTCGCTGGAAGCACAGTGGAAAAAGGCAGCGAAATACAATGAAATTTTTTTTTCGCCTAATCATATGTGATATGTCCAAGGCGGAGAAACACAATTTCAAAATATGAAATTACATGAAAATGATTGTATAGATTGATTACTGCTTGTTATCTCTTCATTGTTCCTACGGAGTGAACAATGATGTACATTATCTTCGTATTTAGAAAACCAGGCCCATCTTTTTTTTTATCTTTTAGTATGAACACATCAAAAAATTCCCCATGGTTATCACACTTTGACATCAAAGATCTGCACTTTCTCTCTTTTTTACTCAACCTGTTCTGCAAATAGAACCGTGTTCAAAGTCCTTGCCAAACCAATACATGACCTAGACGAGGTTTGCCCAGGTCTTGGTTGTTTTATCTAAATTGACTATTAGACTAAAACGTCGGATATTGTTTCCACCTTTGTATATACGCGACAGAGAGAGGAAGAAAGCACTTACTACTAAAAACTTACCTTGTATCTATCTTTTGGTTTTTGTCCTTAGAATGGTTTTTAGTTACTGCAAAAACAAGTTGACACCCCCGCCTCGATTAGAGTTTTTTACTGCATGTAGGTGAAGGCCCTTGAGTTTTTTGGTTTTGTACTTTGTATGCAGAATCACTTATAATGCGTTCTCTTAATATTACTAAGGCAACATGGGCAACACAAGGTGGTGGTCGTAGTTCAATTTTTGGAAACTCTACACTACAAGAATACAAAACTAGGCTGCACAGCAAATTAAAAATATTTTCTTTGTACTGGAAGTTTTAAGCAAGGAAGCATTCAATGCACAATAATTGCTCTTGCAGATTTGTTCAACAAGACAAAATATTGGTGACTGTCTGTGGTTGTTTGATGGATGATCTCTAATCACCAGACACTTTTTTTTAAATGTTTCTTTAGGATTTAAGATTCCATATACAATGAACAACAAGCCAGCTTCCATAGATTGTTGAAAATCTCTATTATTCTTTAAATTTGTCCCCTTATATCTTTTTTTTTTTCGCAGCAATAGTACCAACCGGGCCTTCTTTCCTGTTTCACTTTTTAGTTTCCCTCCCCCACCCATCCCCTCCTACAATGTGCTCAACGCTAGTTACTGTGAAGGTTGATCTTCAATCGATGAGATAGCCCCGGGTCTAGAACGGTTGAACATATTTGCCTCCCCCAATCTTTGATCACCACATATGAATTTCCGATTAGATAAATAAAAAATAATTTGAAATTGATACGAATTTTTTTTTATTTTATACTACCCCATACTTACAACTCGTGTATTTATGCCCCGTATAATGATGCCAAACTATATTCTAACCCACTGTCTTAAGTTTCGCAAAGAAAAATTTGCGAAGTTATAAAGTTAGTAGTAGTACTGCTAAAAAGAGTATCCTAACCATTGACGAAATAAGGATAATTATTTTTTTCCCTAATCAATCAAAGAATTGGCTAGCATGTGAACTGAAAGAGATCAAAGGAGAGCTGGTCTAGATAAACACTTCATGATTTGCTACTACTCCTTATTTTCGATTTGTAACAAAAACGATCGACGGGATAGTGTACTCTATCAATTTGATAAGCTCTTTGTTCATAACTTGTGGTAAATGAACGTCATTGTCGTGGCACTACTACACAAAGCTAAATTGTAAATGACGTTATCAACAGAATTTCGATAATATCACAACGACGGCCACCTAACCATTGTTATTTTTATTCTATTATTTATGCACTTGCCTTGTTCCGAATGGCACATATTGGCGAATGAATTTGCGTTGTAAACAATTATTGCGTTTTCAATAATCCGTTACTTTTCAGGGAAAGGAAAGAATTAGAGGTTGTGGCGCGTCCTTTTAAGGGAATAATCGTTTATCCGAAAGATCTAGATAGGTTCTCTAGATGACAATACCATAAATCCCTTTTCCAAGTAGTAGGAATAAACTTTAATGTATTGTGATTAACAACAAAGTTGATGTAAAATGGCAAAATAAACGTACGGTTCCAAGAGACCACGTTTTCTTATTTCTTGGTTATCTAAAATAACTTTGTATGATAACAATCATTAACCTTGCCCCTCCTCCCATCCGGTGCAGTGGTTAATCCGCAACAGGACGGCTTTGAGTATTACGGTTTGGTTTGAATACTTGCCGTTATTGTCTTTAAACAAAAGTTTCACAGGGCACAAGTTTAGTCTGGTTGGTAGCGTTGGCTTTTTTCTCCAAAACAAGCAAGGGTCACGTGCCATGGTCTACACTTCCTGTTCACGTGTATTGTTTTTTTTTTTCGCCCAGAGTCAAGATTCATAACACAAAAAAAAAACCCAAAAAAAAAAATTAAGCCCAAGTTTTGACTCCCGCCTAAATCATCGTTGTAGAGATGATGGAGAAAAATTACGCAACCCAGATGGGCAAAAAAAAAAAGTGCAATCTCCATTATCAATCAATCAGATCTCAGCTCATCACGAACAACATTATTACGCAAATGGATAACAAAACTATAGGTATTTTAGGAGGAGGCCAATTAGGCCGTATGATTGTTGAAGCTGCTCATAGATTAAACATCAAGACCATCATTCTAGATGCACCTCAATCACCAGCTAAACAAATCAATGCTTTAGATGACCATGTTGATGGATCATTCACAGATTATGATTCCATCGTGAAATTAGCTGAAAAAGCCGATGTGTTGACTGTTGAAATTGAACATGTTGACGTTGATGCTTTGATCAAAGTACAAAAGAAATTCCCGAAGATTGAAATTTACCCATTACCTGAAACCATTAAATTGATTCAAGATAAATATTTACAGAAGGGACATTTGATCAAACATGGTGTTGCCGTCACTGAATCTGTTGCTGTTACTAAAAACACTGTTCAGGGGTTGTTAGAGATTGGAGATAGGTTTGGGTATCCATACATGTTGAAATCAAGAACTTTGGCATACGATGGTAGAGGTAATTTTGTCGTTAAGGATGAATTCCATTGTGGGAAAGCACTTGAATTTTTAAAAGATCGTCCATTATATGCTGAAAAATGGTGTCCTTTCACCAAAGAATTGGCAGTTATGGTTGTTAGATCAATCGAAGGTGAAGTGTTTGCCTACCCAACCGTTGAAACAATTCATCAAAATAATATTTGTCATTTAGTGTATGCACCAGCTAGAATACCTGATACATTGGCTAAAAAGGCATCTATCTTAGCTAAGAATGCCGTCAAATCTTTCCCTGGTTGCGGTATTTTCGGAGTTGAAATGTTCTTGTTGGAGAATAACGAATTATTGATCAATGAAATCGCTCCAAGACCTCATAATTCTGGTCACTATACTATTGACGCATGTGTTACATCCCAATTTGAGGCTCATGTACGTGCTGTTGCTGGATTACCTATGCCAAAGGGTTTCACCGAATTGTCAACTTCAATTACTAATGCAATCATGTTGAATGTGTTGGGTGATAAGGAAACCCCAAATAAAGAATTGGAAATCTGTCGTCGTGCTTTGGAAACCCCACATTCCTCAGTATACCTTTACGGTAAAACCACTAGACCAGAAAGAAAAATGGGACATATCAATATCGTCACTTCTTCCATGCAAGATGCTGAATTAAGATTAAACTATATATTAGGAGAATCCAAAGAGATTCCAAAATCATTGGAGTCTGAAAAAGAAGCACCTTTAGTAGGTATAATAATGGGGTCCGATTCTGATTTACCAGTGATGGCAGTCGGTGCCCGTATTTTGAAACAATTTGGTGTTCCATTTGAACTCACTATAGTAAGTGCCCATAGAACTCCTCACAGAATGTCTCAATATGCCATAGAAGCACCTAAACGTGGATTGAAATGTATAATTGCCGGTGCTGGTGGTGCTGCTCATTTACCAGGTATGGTAGCTGCTATGACCCCATTGCCTGTCATTGGTGTTCCAGTGAAAGGATCCACTTTGGATGGTGTTGACTCGTTACATTCAATTGTGCAGATGCCTAGAGGTATCCCTGTGGCCACTGTCGCCATTAATAACAGTACCAATGCGGCTTTGTTGGCTATTAGGATATTGGGTGCTTATGATCCTAAATGGTTGACGGAAATGAACAATTATATGGTCAACATGGAGACTGAAGTGTTGGGAAAAGCAGAGACTTTAGAAGATATTGGGTATGAAGATTATTTGACTGATAAATTAAAGAAATAAATATAATATTTAGTGCCTAAATACTTATACGTAAATCTGTAGATATAGAATGCCAATGTCATAAAAATTATAAAAATTAAAAAATTAGAATGCAAAAACGAATTAAATTAAATCAAAATCCTCTCTATAGTACATGAAAAACCACCGAACCACCCACTCTCTATAAAACCAAACTTATTAAAACATCTTAAACTCTTTAGTATCTAAAATTTGAGTGTCTTTTTGCCCTTGCTCTTTTGAATCTTTCTCTTCTTATATGCCTGTGATCTAGAATCTCTCCATCCAGAAGTACTCACTTTCTTCTCTTCTTTCTTATTGCTACTAGCATCAACATCCATTGATTCTTGTTCCTTCTCGGCATTTTTAGCTTCGTCTTGTTTCTTGGTTTCAGCTGCCAATTTGGAAGCTATCCTTTTACTTCTATCATCGACAAATTTGCTGAACTCTCCTTTTCTCTTCACGGATTTAGCTTGTAACTTAGATTTGGATCTTAACGATTTGGCCATTGTTGTGAATAATTGTTTAATAATTTTAATGTGGGTATACAAATATTGATTTTAGATGAGAGGTGAGATGAGCATGCACAAATATTAACAGAAAAATACATAAACAAGTTCACGTGACTAGGAATTAGGGCTTCAACCCTAAATAATTTATCTGCAGGTGCACTGATTATTTGAAATCACACTGTGTGGAAAAAAAAATACAAAATTGAGAAAAATTACCCATACTAAATTTCCCACGTAGTTAATCAGTGTGAGACCATCTCTCTCATAGTTAACAATTTTTCTGGTGTGCGCACTACCTTTTTTTTCCCTTCTCTCTCGTTGTACTGGTGGATGGTAAAATCTTTTTTCTAACTTAAGAAAAAACTTTCATAATATATTTTCAAGACTCCTGTTTGAAACAACGGAACATTAATTAGAAAAAATGTATGTTTGATATAGTATAAATGGGATGTGATCATATCATTAGAGAAAGGAGATTGAAGTATTGAATGAATGGATTTTCAAAGTTGAGTGAATCATTCAAAAATTGAGGTTTGGGAAGTTTAGATAACAAGAGTAGAATCATTCGAGAAGAGCAAACTTTGACCTCAACATATCATATATATTCCTATTATAAGTCACTATTAGAAGTTTATGAAGAGATTTGAATACTACAAGTCGTCAAACATCAGTGTACAACAACCCCAAGAATCATCTCAAAATTAATCAAACTTGGGAAGGGCGAAAAATTTTCCCTTAATTTGCCTTTAGATATGAACACAGTGTGATAAATTATGCATCAAAATACTAACAACTTTTTTTTGTAGGGCTAACTTGAGAACTCAAAAGAGACTTGCTGCTTCTGTCATTGGTGTCGGTATCAGAAAAGTTTGGTTAGATCCAAATGAAACCACTGAAATTGCCAATGCTAATTCCAGAAATGCCATTAGAAAATTATACAAGAATGGTACTATTGTCAAGAAACCAGAAACTGTCCACTCCAGATCCAGAGCTAGAGCTTTGAAAGAATCCAAGAGAGCTGGTAGACACATGGGTTACGGTAAAAGAAAAGGTACCAAAGACGCCAGAATGCCATCCCAAGTTTTATGGATGAGAAGATTAAGAGTCTTGAGAAGATTATTGGCTAAATACAGAGATGCCGGTAAGATTGACAAACACTTGTACCACAACTTGTACAAGGCTGCTAAAGGTAACACTTTTAAACACAAGAGATCTTTGGTTGAACACATTATTGCTGCTAAAGCCGAAGCCTTACGTGAAAAGGCCCTTAAAGAAGAAGCTGAAGCTAGAAGAGTCAGAAACAGAGCTGCCAGAGAAAGAAGACAACAAAGATTGGCTGAAAAGAGAGACGCTTTATTGGCTGAAGCTTAAGAGTTTATATCAATTAATTAAAGATCACTTTTTTTCTTTGTATATTTCCCCCTTTCAGCTTTTTGTAGTTTTGTATATTTTCTAATTGGGCATTTCTAATTTAATTACCATGTTATAGTGTAAGTCATATATTTGTATTGAAAAATGAAATGAAAAAAAAAGTAGCATTTGTGTTAATCAAATTACATCGTAAAATCATTGTTCAAAATACTTGAAAGTATATTAATAATTAATATTATACAATAGAAGAATACTTTATTTAATTAAAAAAAAAATAGTGAAGACATATAAAACCTTTAAACATATTTAATAATATCAACGTGTAAGAACTGAAGTTTGTAACAACAATGTATGTAATAATAGGAATAATAAAAAAAACATGAACTTTAGCAACCAAAACCATCACCCTCCAGAAACCAGTTCTTTATCGGTACGTCCAGTTTATCCTCCGTCAATCATTAATTATAGTCGATGACCAGGAACTAAACTGAAAAGAATGGTGAAAATAGCAGTGAAAACCAATATTAGAAATAACACCCAAAGACTTCTCTTTAAAATAAATTTGTATATAAATTGTTCTCGTATTTTCATAATTTGTCTGCCGTTACTTTTTGAAAATGTTTCTGATATCCCCATCCATGCCATCACGGGATCTATTAGGTATATTGATGATATTAGGAAATAGAATGCCAAAAAGTATGGAATGAGAACAACAGGTCGTATCCCTTTTCTATAATCCAAGAATACAAGAATGAAACTGACCCAGAATCCAATAAATAAAAAGAAAAATCCTAAAATGATTCTCCAAAAATTGGAATGGTTGACGTTTCTTGTGGCCATGAAATCCAAGAATTTGGGTAAGTGGTCATTCTCCATTCTATTGAATACATAGTTTTTCACATAATTGAAAACATCAGGATCATCACGTCCATCTACTTCGATAGCTTTGATGATTTGGGAATTTAAATTGTTTGGTAAGTTTAAATTCTTTTCAGAATCTTCAACAAAATACTTCAACAACAATTGATGTGATGATTCACGCAAGTTCTCTCTAGTGATAAATGAACGATTTCCATCTGATGCTGGTGAGTCTTTGATTAATCTTTCTAATAAAGATGGGTTGATAGTTGAAGCACGTTTCTTTTGCAAATTTGCAGTGGTATTCTCAGAAAATGGATTGGGTGGTTGGTTCAAGTTTTCGTGGTCTTGATCAAAGGTATTGTTTTGACCAGAGTGCAAAGAAATGTATTTTGAAGCACTAACTGCTTTATCAGCTTGCCCAACATCTAATTGATTTTCATACAATGAATCATTTGAATGCTGGTGATCGTAATGGTCATCTTGGTTATAATAATGTGAGCTTGATCTTCGTTCTTGGTGTGGGTATGGTGGTTGTGGGTTGCCCATTGTTCCTGAGCTTATTCTTGGGTTAGACAAATAGCTTGGTGATGATCTGGCCATGCTATCCATATGCGATGAATGCTTTGAATTGGCTTCGATTTCAGCATTATATTGTTCAATCAAGTCTTTCAACTTTGGATCCAAGTTATCCAAATTTATATCTCCTCTCAAGAATGCTGATAATCTATGTGAATCATTTTCTTCAAGTATATTATCATTTATAATCAAATCCAACAAAATAGAAGAACTCAATGACTTACGGTTTGATCTTTCAGAAACAGGGTTGGAATTACGAAACCCAGTCGGTGCTATAGGAGATTCAAATGACATGTCTTTCAGTTGATGCTGTTGTTGTGGAAGGATTTGATGCCCCTGTTGCTGTGGTACTTGTGGTGTTTGTGGTTGTTGATGGTGGAATGTAGATGATTGTCGAATAATCGAGTCTCTCAACCCTTTGACATAGTGTTTACATAAATTCAAATGATTGATTAAATCAAACCAAAAATCTAAATAGTCAACTTTCCCTTCAACATCCTTCATAAATTGATAAAAGGTAAACAAATCAACGGGAGATTTGGATTTATTTGCCAAAATCTCCCCCAAAGTGGGCAATCTATTGAGATGTATTGATTGATTGGTACCATTCAAGTTGTTTAAATTGGACAAGTAATGCGAATTTGGAAAATTCAGCGCATACTTCTCGTCATACATTATGCTGTGTTATATCTGATGAACTTGAATTGTTGCTATTTTGTGATTTTGCTATTGATCGATGTCTTCCTCTAAATAAAATAAATAAATCTATTCCTTGTGATATTTAAGATGAAAATTAAAGTGATTTGTTTCAAATATGTTTGATATTAGGGTATGGTAGTAGTTTGTTGTGCTGTAAGAAAAAAAATTCTAAAAAACTTTTAGGCCAAAAAAAAAAAGAGTGTGGATGTGTTGGGTAAATATAAATGGAATACGCAAGCACCTGACAGAACTTGGTAAGAAATAAATGAATAGAAAAAGGTTAAAGCAAGGGTGCCTTTCTTGTCTCACTGTAAGGAGAGTCGTAACTAGTCTGAGTTGATGATCGGGTCGTTAAGAAGAGAAAAGAAAGAGAAGAGAAGTTTGAATTGTGTTGATGGTTAGTTTTTTTTTTTGCTTTGTAGAAAGTGAGAGAGAGCCTGCTGTTGTTTTTTTTTTGTTTGAGTGTTATTTTTCTGTCGTGTAATTTATTATTATTATTGTTACTGCATATTTTTTTCTTACTCGCAAGTTTATTTTTAGGCAACTTGAATCGTACGAAACACACAACTACTAGTAATACTACATGTGCATCCCTGTTCCTTGATCAATAATAGGAATCTAAATTGATTTGGATCACAATAGAGAACTGACTTATAATACAATCGGGTGCTAGAAAAGTTTATTCGCAGCACTATACATATGTTAAGATTTGCAATTTTTTCTCTCAGTATACTACAGACCAGCCATCTTAATGTATCTCAACGTCTCGAACATCTAACAGCATATGAAGGTCACTCTTTCCTTTCAATAAACTGTTCGTTCTTCAAGGGAGTCTTCGGAAAAGTTGTATTGTTGGCTTTGCCTTGACCACGGCATTAAAAAAGTTGAAAACAATTGAGTTTTTTTGATTGCAAGAATCAAGCAGGAATGTAATTTAGACCGTGACATTTGGTCTTGTTTTCACTCCGATTGCTGCCTCTGTTTCCAAAATATTCCATGCCTTTGTTACTTTGAATAGAAAAGGGTCTTGGGTTTTACCGAGCAAAAACCGTACCTTGCAACTGAAATAAAACAATCAAATGTTGCTGGTTAAGATGTCAATTCGAACCGAAAGGGTTCAGTTACCTATTTTTAAACCAGCTGTTAACTGTCAGTGGTTTTCTAAATCGACGACGGAAGATGGGCTAGTGTTGCTTGCTCGTACAATTTATTTATTTTTGAAGGCTGCATCGTACAAAAATGATAAATTAATTTTGTACCTTTTTATTTTTCGCAAGAAGCAGAAAAAAAAACATTTGAAGTAGTAGATTCACCTGATTCGGTCAAATCATAAACACTTTGAATCTCGATAAGTAATAAATCAAATAATTTTTATAACTGGACTGGGAAAGAAAAAATTCTTTCAAGCATTGGTATGCATCTTATTGGTCAACAAACATTCTTTGCATTTTTGTTTGCCCATGAGTATGTTTGAGGTTTGAAGTTTCGAGTGTGATTTTCCCTGACAATTATGAAACAAAAAAAATATATCAGCCACGGGGTGAAAGGTTACCATTTTGTATGTATGCGTGGATCTTTTAAAAAAGTGTTGCAAAAATTAAGGTACACGCGTTAATTATTCCGTTTTGGTACGAAAAAAAACATTCCGTACCCAAACCATCGAAAATCCTTCATCAATGGGTATACCAAAATAATACTTCATTATTTCATTGGATATATATATATATTGGGCGTGAGGGTATCTAGAGTGGATCGCTCTTCCATAAGTGTGCTCCAGTGTCTTTTACAAACAAATCAAAGTCAACAGACACGTACAAAACGATTTTGAGAATGAAAAACTAAACGCCTCAAATCAAACGTTTACGTATTAATTAAAAACATACGCGTATCCTTTTTTTTTTTTATTTATTGTTTTGATGTTGTTGCAGTTGATTTCGGAGATTTATCAAAAACACTAGTGAGTTGATACCTCCCCCACATTCGCCAGTGATTCAAGAATTCCCTAAATCGATGGGTTTTTGTGATTGACCAATGACCTTTGATAATAGACATGAGCAATCAAGAATTCTTATTTTACTACCAAAGGGCAAAGACCGCGCAACTTGTTAAAAAATGTTTCATTAAAAGGCATGTTTACCCTAATACTATCTCTTTACTCTAGTTAAATTGCAACTCAAAACTAGTGGTAATAGTGTAACAAAATGCGGCTTCCAGTATCATCGCTACCATGTAAGTATTCACGTGACACTCGATTATATTTATTTCAATTAAATCTTACAACTGATACTACTCTCAAATCAAGATTTTGAAGTGATTTTTATTTTTATCGTTCTGTTTGTATACTTGTATAAACATTAACCTTTTTTGTTGTAAAATTTTGCCTAAAATTTAATGTAATTTTCCTTTTCATAAATGTTAAAAATGTATCAAACGATTTGATTCGAGTTAAGCTCACACAATACATTTGTTAGACTATCACCTCTAATACGCTCAGCATCACTTGAGCTTTTCAAATATCAAAATATTTCAAACTGTTTCGAAAAGAATGCAAATTAATGTATGGTTGTGGATAAGTTGGTTGCAAAGAATAATTTCCTTCCCCGCACCATAATAGTTCCTCAACTATCTTACAAATATATTTCCGTTTTCAAAAGTCTAATAGATCACCGTTTCATTTACGGTAAGATACAAGCTGCCAATAATGTGTGAGTCAATAAACGGTTTAAAATCGTTTCTTTGTCTACGATCTCATGATTGATCATTGCCTCGTGGTATATATGCACTGGGAAAAGAAAAGAGATCAAATGGTGACGTAAATATTTGAATATGTTTAATCATGTACGTCTCATAGACTTCATATATTTACGCTAGACACCTTTTCCACTGTTTAGGACTGCGATACAAAAGGAAACTGATGTTTATATTATTAAAGGATTGTGGTTTTCTAGGGGATGGTATAAATAATTTTTTTTTTTTTTTTGCAAGGGTGCAAAATTGCTCGCAAATGGCTACCTTTTTAAGGTTTCTAAACAGTGCTCGAAATGTGAAATTAGTGGACTTGCGTAATTATTCTAATGCAGTATGCAGACACCAAAGTGCTTCATCATTCGATACTTTAGTTCTCAACGCAATAGCAAAAAATCCCCGACTCAATCGTAGAAGAGGGGTACAAAAAGGGATACTAACCCATGAAGTATGTGATTCAAATATTAAAAGCTATTTCTTTTTCTTCGATATATAAAGACCCAATTATTTATTGCTTTCAATACCTTGATCCATAATCTCTTCATTCATAATACATGTTCACAGTTCAACAATGCCTTCGGTTCTAAGTAGTATATATCCCATAACACACACCTACGATATCTGCATCATTGGATCAGATAAAGTTGGTAAGACAACCCTAATTTTGAATTTCAACTATGAGAATATGGCGAGTCATATCCCTGACACAGACGTGGTTTACCTCAAAAGACTATCGATTCCAGGATCGAGTGATAAGTTCCAAGAAATATCAATGTATGAAAGTGATTATCATCAAGATATGTATAGTCCCAGTCGACAGAAACATATCATAAATGCAAATGTTATTGTATTTGTTTATGCCATTGACGATTTGGATTCGTTTATCGTATTGGAAGATTATTTAGAGTCCATCAAACATCTACTACATGCAAACGGGAAACAGTTACCTCCTATAACGATTATTGGTACAAAGATTGATTTGGAGTTGAGTAGTCGTGAAGTTTCAGCCAATCAAGCAATGGGCTATGCAAAGAGCATAGGCGCCGTTTCATGCTGTGAGTGTTCTGCAAAGTATAGTATTGGTGTCAAGGAAGCGTTTGAAGGAATCACGAATATTGTAATTGCAATGAAAGAGCAAGAGAAGGACGATACTAGTGAATCTGAAGATTGTTCAGAAACTCAATTGAAGACTGATAACGAGAATACAGGCCGACCTGAAGTGCAAACAGAGTCACAACCTGAACCTCTGGCTTCCCCGTCTATTAATAACCGTACAAGTACCAATAGATCGAAATCAATGATGTCGGAGCACGGCCGGAAATTATCATCAATACTGAGCAACTCAAAGGAGTTTAGTGATACCGAAAAGAAATCTACATACCCACAAAGTCAAGTGACATCTTCTGACAACAGATGTTGTATAATCACTTGATCTGCATTTTTTCAGTTCTGGCCATTTAAATTATACAGTATTATTATATTATATATACGTATATAGTTACTATGTTTGAATTTATAGACAGCTACTACTATTCTGGAAAGCTATCTTGTATTCAATTTTTTTTTTTTTTTTAATTTGAATTTAAAGCATGTTTGTCAAGTTCCTCGTTAACCATACATCTTTCCTTCTTATATCGTCGCATTGTCAGAAATATGAGAGAACCCTCTAAATTGTTCTTGCATTTCTGAAGTAAGAACAGTTTCCACCGGTGTTAATCTTGGAGTTTCTGAAGTAAATTCTTGATCGAAATTAGAATAATCATGCTCTGATTGAACTTCAGGAATATAAGGTGGAGGAATACGACAATGTAATACATCATCAAAATTAATGTCATGGAAATAAGGATGTTCCATAATTTCATCTGCATCTCTACCTCCACTTCCAAGACGATGTGCTGGATCTTTGGTCAACAAAGCTTGCAAAACCAATACGGTTTGTCTAGATAAATTTATAGGATATTTGACTTCATCATTCTCAATAGCATTGAAAATATCATCTTCATCGTCACCTTTAAACGGTGATTGACACAATAACATTTGGAACAACAAAACACCAAATGCCCACCAATCAACACTTCTATCATATGGTTTACCTGCTACAATCTCAGGAGCCATAAACTCAGGAGTACCACAAAACGTTGAAGTAGTGCTCTTCTGCCACATATCTTCTTTACATAACCCATAATCACCAATTTTAATATGTCCCTTTGTGGTAAGTAAGATGTTATCCAATTTCAAATCACGGTACACAATACCATTGTCATGGAAATGTTTCAATCCCAATAATACTTCACAAGCATAAAATTTAGCTCTCTTTGCAGTAAATCTATTCTTTTGAATGTGCCACATCAAATCACCACCAGAAATATATTCCATTACAAAATAGATCCTGTTTTCTGTTTGGAAACAACAATGCAAGTTCAACAAGAATGGATGTCTTTCCTTGTTAGCAGTCAAAAATACCCTCTTTTCTGATTTGACACTTTCAGCTTCATCATTTTCCACAATGAAATCTTTCTTCAACACCTTAATTGCACATAATTTCAGGGTATGTCTTGATTCGGCCAACATCACCTTACCGAAATTACCTTTACCCAAAACTGCCAAAAATTGGAAATCGTCCAATCCAACCTTTCTCTTACGACGCTTTGATTTACTGCTAGACTTACCAGCTGAATGTGTCCTTTCATGACCAGTTTCTTGTTGTTGAATCTGTTGTTTCTGGCGTTCGTTGTAAGTTGTAGTTTGTTGACCAGCCTGTTTTTGATCTTCAAAAGGACTACGGACATCTTGAGTCATTTGTACGTCTGAAAGAATTTCATTTTCAGTATACTTGTTGTTGTAATCAAAGTTGTTAAAGTCATTGTTGCCATCTTTCATCTCGACATCTTCTGACACAGGCTGCGGCTGTGTGTGTTCTTGATGTTCTTCAATTACAATAGGAGGTACATTTGAATACTGTTCCTTCTGTTGTTTCTGTTGCCTTGTATAACGATCGTCATCAATGTGTGTCTGCTGAACATAACTTGTATCAAAACTAAGATCACCAACACTTTCAGGTGCACGACGTTTGGTGGAAGGAACTACTTGTTGCTGTTGTGGCAACTCTACCTGTTCTTGATATTTGTTCTGAACAGTAGTTGGCAATTTTGAACTGAATTCCAAATCATCATGTGCGATCGATGCTGGCCGCAAAGACTTATAGGATGTCTCGTTACGCAAAGTCTCTCCAGAATCAACAGACTGTTGATTGTCCATTGATGGTTTCGGTGGCAACGGTTTAACTGGAGACTGCGCGATATGCTGTTTCTGTTTCTGTTTCTGTTGTTGTTGTTGCTGTTGCTGTTGAGCTTTCCTTGGTGATACCTTTGTTGATTCAATTGTAGCAAGAATCTCATTTGCCATTTGTAAGGACATACCACAGAAATCTGGAACCAAATGGGTACATTGGGCATGGCACATGACTCCACACTCGGTACACTTTCTAACGTTCTTCTTACCCCATGGTAAAAGGTATCCACAATGACAACACCATTTGGTACCATGATTGGTAATTGGATCAAATCTATGAGGAATACGATGATTCAACTGAGCTGCATCATAATCGGAACCTGATTTAGAAATACATTTGGTGACAACTTTTTGATAACATTTTTTATGACATAAGAACTTACAATCTTGACATTGATAACCAGTGTAACGCAAAAATTCCCCACAAAGGGCACAAGACATGATATTGTAAAATTGCTTTTGAACAAATTGATGTCCATGTTTCTCAAATACTTCTTCTTTCTTTTGACGAATAGCACCATGACGTCCAAGTGGACCTCTAAATTGCTTACCTTGGGTAAGAGATTTTTCAAAATTCAAATTAATAAGCATTTGACCACCTGGTTCTAGGCTTAACCAAGTACTAACCAGAACTTTGCTTTCTCTAACTTCTTGATTGGGTGATTTAGATGGAGATAATTCATTATGGGTTGGCAAGGGTGCAGTTGATCCATAACTCGCACCAAGTCCTAAGCTACCACCGGCACCTCCGCCACCAGTTTGTGGCAAGTTAGCAGCAGGTAACCAACCACTAGATCCTTGATCTTTTGCAACCTTCTTTTTACGTATTTCCTCTGCTAAATCAAAAAGTGATAACCAATTGACAGCAACAGGTACGTAAATCCCATTTTGTTTGTCCATCACTGACAATTCCAATTCATGACTTTTATCAACATCAATAATCATTTCTTCATTCCAGTTGTCGTTTTTGGAAGGTCTTGTTCTGGCTTTTTCCACATCATCAATCTTGAGCACAATTATTGTTTCACGCTTCTTGGATGCGATATGGTCGACATCCCTGATGCATGTAACCGAGACAGTCAATCTCCCAGTCAACAATTTTCTTCCATGTTTGGCAGCATCCATTATTTCGTAATCGCGATCAAATTCGTGATCATTGATACTAAACTTTTGGTATTTCTTCAATGCCTTTTCTAACAATTGGATTCTTTGATCACTTTCAGCTTTCCCACCTTCTGCAGCATTACTGGATAACTTATCGCCATCCATAAGGTAAAGATGAGATAATTTTTTGTTGGCTTCAGAATACTTGTTTTCAACCTGAAGTTTGAATTCCAAATATTGCAACATGAGTTGGATTTTATTACCAAGTGAGGGACATTCATACTTAATCAAATCAAAGTTGGAATAAGATGGCTTGTATTCAGAAACAACTGAGTTTCTACTAGGGTCAGAATTGTTTCCATTAGTGTTCAAGCGTTGCATCTGCCTAGTTAATTTGACCATTGTTTCCAGATAATAATCAATCATTGATTGTGATTCAACGATTTTGGATTTACATTTCTGAATCACCTCAGGATTGGTAGTATTCTTCTTGACATCGTTAAAACCTTGAATAATTTTGCGTTCTTTCTCTATTTTCTGTCTAATGTCATCCACAACTTGTTGAGGACTTTGTTGTGACGGTGGTTGCGACATCCTGAAAATGACGTATTTGTTTTGAGGTTTGTTGATAGTATTGAGGTTGATTTGATGGAAACAGTATTAAAGAACAGGGGATATGATGATAGAAGGTAAGATGACAAATACAAGAATATGAAATAAACAATGAAAAAGTGATTAACTTGAATAGATTGATTCTTTAAAAGGAATACGATTATTCAGATCATAGAAAAAGTAAATTTTTCTTATTTTTTTTTTTGTTTCTATTTCTCTCGTTTTTAGTTGTTGTTGATTTCCAAACAAACCAAACCAAAACCTAAAATAAAAAAAAGATCAGTGAGAGAAGAAAAATGCTGCTTCGGGTAAAAATAAAATAAATTTTAAAATTGGCAACAAAAACTCTCAGAGGGCAAAACAAAACTACTATAGCAAAACCATGAGAGAAAGACTAATAATTACAATCAACACAGACTCATAATGTTAGAAGTGTACAAAGAGAATGTGGAAGGCAATTGCAAACTTCATATACGAAAAAAATCTCTTTGCCTTCGTATCATAGCCGTCCCCGGTCTATATTCTCAAACAATTTTTTTATTTTCCCCCATTAGAAGGTCGTGCTGGAATGAACTGCCGATCTTACGATAGTTTTTAAGGAGGTACCCCAAAAACAAAAATTAACTTATCTTTCTTAGGTAAGCACAAATAAAACAGCATTTCCCTTTGTTTGAAGTGGAGAAAGTCTAGATAAAGTATACCGGTGGACAGTACGACTCGAAATTCAAGTATTGTGAACAGTGCCTCGCCTAAAAATAGACTTTTAGAACTGCTTACGCAATGCTTTAGGTAGTGCATACTGTAGACGCAACAAACTTCGGGGGGTTCCAATTCGTACTTTGCCACAATATTTCTCAATTAATAAATGTCTACAGAAGATACATCAGATATACTATTACTTACTATTGCATCGACAATTACAATCTGGAACAGGACAGATGTAGTGCTTCGAGAACCATTCTTCAGCATGATATGCATGACACCCATGGTTACAAGTAAGGCAGAAACTAAACCATTCTCTAAATCTGTTCTCAATTCTAGCACCAGCACTCATTGAAAGATTGTTTGCACTTTCTAAACCATCACTTGGTTCTAATGGTAACTCAGATCCTAGCGATAACAAACATATCGAGCATCTCGGTAAGGGGGCACCACAGTGCGGACAAGCATTTATAATGTCATTCGTTTTATTCGAATTGTTCAATTTGTTAAATTGTTGTTTCAACAAGACTTGGTTGTTAACGGTGTTTGATTTCACTTTCGATATATTCTTATTGCAACGATTACACTGTAAATATACTTGCTTTTGCACAGCTTTTATTGTGGTTTGTCCACCAAATGTTTTGGAGAGTTTGGTTCTTGCAACATCAAACCTTGCTCTTGCACTAAAAAATGCCCAGCTATTGAGCATGCTTCGGTAACAATCTGTCCAGTGAGTAATTCTCTCATCACTGAAATATCTCGGACATGCAAATGAGGAAACCAAAGCCGCAGTCTGAACATCAGTGGTTCGGTCAACATAGCTTTGCAATAAATCTATCCCTCTAGGTGTGATACCAGTCAATATTAACCCTTCCAACACCCCTCTATTAACCACGGTATCTGCAATTCGATTTAAATATACACCCAAGTCTTTATCGGAAAGGAAACACAAGGCAATACCCAATCTTTCACGCAAGGATAATGAAGATTCATCCAAGACATCCCACCAATCATCATCGGCAATAAATGCAAAAATTGCTCTTAAATAAGGGTCATCTAATTCCAAAGCCATTTTTCGACATTGATCTTTCCAAGGACTGTTGACATGAGAATTCTTATATGCTAAATAACCAGCCACTGCCGTTGCAATCAAACGCAATCTCTCAGTTTTGGCATGCGATAAGATTTCAATAGCTTTGGGAACATCTCCATGAAACACTGCCCAACCGGCTGCTTTTTCATAAAACCCAAGTGAGATTAGAATTTGTAATTTTTCAGCAAATTCAGACTCGGTAAAATACCAACCACAAACTATCAAACATAATTTTCTTTGTGCCTTTTTTTCACTATCCCTTGGTATACTTATACCTGATATCTTATTCCCCTTTGATGAGACAATGTTGTTCACAGCCTGAGACAACCAAGTTTCTGATACTGTTTCTCCCGTGAATGTACGTTTTTGATTACTTAATTCTTCTACCCCTTTCCAAATGCCCAAGACTCCCTGGTATCCTAAATCTATTCCCTCCGAAATCATAGTCCCCTTGTCCAAAGATTTCTTCGCCAACAGTAACCACTTCCACGTATTTTTCAAAAACAACGTATTATCGGCAACGTCCAATTGTTCTAATAGGGAAACATTTTTTTCACAATCGACACCATAGCCCATTTTAGCACGCTTTCTAATTGTGACACATATATCGTTTCCTATGATATCAGACGAGTCCCAAAATTTATTCAAGGGAATGTCATTATCTTCCTCAAATTGGTTCTCATAGGAATACTGTTTGTCATCAGGGATATTGAATTGTGCAAGACTTTCATCATCAATGGTTGAAGATGTAACCGTCTGTACTTCTAATTTTTTCAAATCATCATCATTTATAGTCAAGTCACCGAGTCTGACTAAGGAAGACTTATTTCGATTCCGGTAGTTTATTCCATTGATATTATCTAATGGATTCACTTCCAAGAAATGGTTGTCCAAGAAATTTGTCGCTGTCCCTTCAGGACCGGCAATGGAAAATTCATTTATAGGATTGAAATTCAATGCTTCCACAGATTCAACAACTGGCATTCTAAAAACAGTACCTGATTGTCGCATACAGACAAAATTGGTTGAAGTATTTAATGTGATATCTGGCGAATAATCAAATGAAATAACTTTTTCATAATCAGTTTTCGTATCGAGCACCAACGATACAAATATAGACTCTTCTCTAGGTTTGTACAATTCCGAAGCTTGTTGTTTTAATCGTTGAATTATAGAAGAATCAGTTGGTTTGAAAGATTCGGGAATTGAATTATCTACCGGGACTATGTCAGTCTGCCATCTTCGAATCAAGTCTCCGTTGAAAACCGATGCAAATTCTCCCTTTCGTACTGTGGAATATCTGACACATGGGTTTTGAACTTTTCTTGAACTTGCATCACTTAATAACTTAGTAAACTCTAGTACTGGAGTTTCGGTAATTACATTGTTTGGTCCCAGGCCTTTAGATTTATTCGATGTTAATTTCCTTCTATCCCAAATAGCCAATGATCCATCTTCACTAAACGATTGAAATAAATGACTTTGAAAATAATCAATTTGTAACCCTAGTGTGAATTTTGTAGCCATTTGAAAGGTTGCCTGATCGGTTCTCAAATCTATCTCTCTAAGGAATTTATATGACCCACAAATGATATTTGAATTCTGATCAGGGTAAAAAACAGTAGATAAAATGGCTTCATTGGGTAGATACGAAGCCAAAGGTCGTTTCAATTGATTATTGTTACCTGTTGTTGAGTATTGTTCGATATTCCAAATCTGTAATGAATTATCTTGTCTTCCCTTATCAAACCCAGTAACTATTAGATTATTATAACTGAACGATATGGAATTACATGGACGATTCTGTTTTGGTTTCAAATTCAAAATCGACGAGTTGGGTGAATATA
This sequence comes from Candida gigantensis, assembly GCA_030557085.1. NCBI lineage: Eukaryota > Fungi > Ascomycota > Pichiomycetes > Serinales > Debaryomycetaceae > Candida > Candida gigantensis. The sequence continues at coordinate 25,318 of JAKTVG010000015.1, forward strand.
TATCAAATATCGAGATATTCCCATTCATAGACCCAACACCAACTATACCTTTATTAACATCTGAATATGATGAACATTGAATATGTTCAAATCCAGAACGACTGTATAGCTTCAGCATCGAGTTCGACTCAATCCCAGGGTCTTCATGGTTGGTCTGATATAATAAGACTTCATCCCCCATGGGACTAACGGCAATAAACTGCTGTTCATATACGTTATCCCAATTCAATGCACGCGTGATTGATCCTGTCATGACTGATGAGCTATGTTGTATGCGATTGGATGGGAGTTGATTGTTTCGAAGGGCGTATTTTTCTTGTCACTCAATTGTTTGATAGCGATGGAAAAAACTAACCAACAAGCGCGCTACCAATTAAACTCTTCTGTCTAGTATTGCAAGATCCTGGTTGTGCCTGTATTTTAAGAAAATCAGTTACTACACCTATTTAATTTATCTATCATACCTTCTGGGCATAATTTATGGGTTTATTAAAGCTCAGAGTATCAATGCGCTATTAATTTTGGCAAGTTTAGCTTGTCTTTTATACTTGTTAGGTAGTATTGGCCAGAACCAATTAGAAAATAACTGTTGCCAATATTATAGTAGCGTCTTTCTACTTTTTCACATACTAATACTATTCATGCAACAACAAATTATTCATACTGAATGATATATGCCTTTCGTGTTGGAATGAGACATTAAGAACATGTATCCTCATTGCGTTACTTTGGTACGGACAGTCATGATCACATACTTTGAATTGCTTTTCATTACACGGATTGAACAACTATGTGTACTGTAACATGAACATTATCTCACAGTTGGTAAGAACGATATTCAAAATAACTGTGTTGTGAAGAGAGTTAATCTCGAACCGTTATGATATTTACAATGAATGTTAAAGAGAAAGGCTAGAGTGTTTTTTCTTATTGAAGTGGGACATTTATCTTCCTATTGGAGGGCATTTCCTTTTTTTCATACTTGGCATGCCGAGCAATACCATTGGAACGTAACAAATTAACATGAGCATTCCCTTTTTCTTTTTCTTGTACAATGGTGATGTCACATTGAAGATCGATATCTTAACATGTGCATTCTATTTTATCGATCTATATTTTGTCGGACATAACAACGCATACCGATGCGGACTGCCCCACCAAAATCGTTTGATTCCACCCACATTGGTGCCTTGTTGGTGGCAACGGTTTTAATTTTTTCTTTTTTTGATAGATTCTTTTTTTTATTTTAATATTGTTATGTTATGCTGTTGAGACTGCTGCAAGATTCTTTTTATTAAGTAATGCCCAGGAACCGTTTGTCATTTAGGATGCAAAAGAAAAAAGACCCCGAGTATACAAACCCCATAATTTGGCAAGGCCAAGGTAGGATTTCTACTGAAATGAACCAACATCAACTGGAGAATTAAACCATTTGAATCTATCTAACCTTTGTATAAATATCGGTATAAAGTTGCAATAATTGTAGTATTTTTTTTTTCCATTTTATTATCAAGTTCACTTTATTACCTGTGCATTAAACACAATTCATTCCTTAAGAGAACTACCAACTAATTGTCAATCCTTCAAAACCACAACCTATATCTTTCTCAAATTTTTATTCAATGTATTATTCTACTATTATTTTATCAATTTTAGTGGCTTTTATTTCAGCTAATCCTATAAACAAATGTTCATTGCCACAAGATGATGATGTTACATCAGTAGGTGCTAATGGTTGGGCCATGAGTCCAGATGAACCATGTATTCCAGGGAAATATTGCCCGTTTGCTTGTGCTCCTGGAAAATTAATGAATCAATGGGACAAAGAAGCAGTTTCGTATGCTTTCCCTAAATCTATGAATGGAGGATTGTATTGTAACGATGATGGTGAAGTATCCAAACCATTTGATGACAGATCCTTGTGCGTTGATGGAGAAGGTACAGTTTCTGTTGTCAATAACGCTGGTGGAAATGTTGCCTTTTGCCAAACAGTTTTACCTGGAAATGAAGCAATGTTGATTCCAACAGATTGCCAAGATGGTGCCGAACAAGTATTGGCTGTACCAGGACCTGATTACTGGGCGGGGACTGCTGCTCACTATTACATCAATAAGCCCGGAATTTCTTGTGAAGATGCTTGTGCCTGGGGAACCAAGAAAAATGCCCAAGGGAATTGGTCTCCATATATTGCTGGTATGAACAAAGATTCCAAAGGAAACACATATATCACACTTGGATATAATCCCAAATACATTGATGACTTTAAAGGTAAGGTACCTAAGTTTGGGATTAGAGTTGTTTGTGACAATCCTGAAGACTGTAATGGTTTGGATTGCGAAATCAATCCAAAAGACGGTTTCAACACAGCATCAGGACCATCTTCGGGCAATTCACTTGGCGCTGATTATTGTATTGTTACTGCAATGAACCACTCAAAAGCAAAGATTGAAATTTTCAGTGTTTAATATAATAAATTAACAATCACTCGCTTGTATTATTATGTAGATTAGGTTGAATATTGTATAGTAGATGATGTAAATAGATGTACGAGAAAATAAAAAAAAACCCAAATTTTGCAACACATTTTTTTTTGATTCCACACAATTTTGCTTCAATTAAAAATCAAGCTTAATGTCTGAATCAAACGAACCATTTTTAACATATCAAGGAAAGGAATACTCGATCGACGATCTAAAAGATAAGATTTCTACAAATATAAAAGATCAACATACATCAAAAAACATTGTTTTATGTTTTGATGGAACTGAAAGTGAATTTGGACCAAGACCCTTTACCAATGTTCTTAGATTATTTCAAAAATTAGAGAGAGATAAACCAAATCAGTTATGTTATTACCAACCTGGAATAGGCGTGTCGTTCGATGCTGATATTAATAGTGTTTTTGATAAGAATTTTACCAGTACTGTGTTTGCTAAAATTTCGAACCGAATTGATTCGTTGATTGCATTTACTCTTGCGAAACATGTTGTCGCTGCCTACAGTTTTCTTGTTAATGTCTATAATTCAGGGGACAAGATTTATTTGTTTGGATTCAGGTATGTTTCTGAAAAGTTGTTTACCTCTCTTGTATTGGTACTAACGAGATAGCAGCCGTGGCAGTTTCACAGCGAGAATTATTGCTGGGATGATAGAAGTGGTCGGCTTGGTAAACACAGGTTTGGAAGATGAGGTTCCACTTGCTTGGAAAATTTATACAAGTTGGGAATATGCTGGCCAACCATTACATACGGAGAATATGACTGTAACAATGGCACAAGTATTTAAGAAAACCTTTTCTCGAGAAGAGGTGAGAATACATTTTATGGGATTGTGGGATTCTGTTAACTCGGTGGGGATATTATGGGATAGGATGTTTCCTTATACCATTAGAACTTCAAATGTTGATCATATTAGACATGCTTTAAGTTTGGATGAGAGACGAGCAAAGTTTAAACAACAACTTTTCTCCCCAGTTGAATCAGCGGAACTGGCCACCGAGTATTGCAGCACTTGTAGCAATTCTCCTGCAAGTTATTCCCTGCTTGTCTCGATTAAATCTCTAGGTGGTTTACTAAAATATCTTGCAGGAAGATTTAACGGAGGAAGAAAGAGACCAAGTCCAATTATTAATGATTTAGTGGAAGTGTATTTCCCAGGTAATCATGGCGATATAGGAGGGGGTTGGAAACCGTCACCTCAAGATCAACTTTTATCGTGTGTTTCACTTAGATGGATGTTTGCTCAAGCATTAAAATTTGGAGTCCATTTCCAACCTGGTTCAATAACAGAATGGTCTTTAGCACACCCATCAACATCCAGTTTCTTATCTTTCAATCATGATCTTTTGTCACTCACAGATAAATCAATTAATCAACCATCAATAGAAGTACTTCCTGAATCACCAGTCAAGATATTCGAAGGAAGAGGAGAAGAGAGCATTTTGGATTTTTTATTTTGGTGGTTGCTAGAATTGATTCCATTTTTAAGAATCACGGAAAACTCAGATGGTCGTTGGCGTAGATCCTACAGACCTAATTTGGGGGAACACCGTGTGATTCCTGAATCTGGTTTATTTCATTGGAGTGTATTTTACAGAATTCATTATGCTGCTGATTACAACCCAAAAAACATACCCCACCACTTATTTGGAGAAAAGTTTTTGCAACTGTTGCTGCAATTCAAGATTTTCAAATTTAATGAAATATATAACTATTCTGAGAACCTTAGCATTGAAAAAGTGAAAAATGATTGGCAACCAGAGTTTTGGAAGAAAGTTCCTGATGAATTAAGTGAATATTTGATCAAGAATTGTGAAGTATAAACAACTTAACAACTAAAAAAATTTGTTTTTTCTAAATGCTGTTTATATATATTAAATCAAAATATACATGAAGGGGAAAATATAAAATAAAATAGAAAATACACCAAGATATCATTAAAAATATCCTTTATAAAAATATCTTTTTTATGGTGTACAAAAATTTTTTGGGGGGTTTTTGTTTTGACATAATCTTGCTCTTTTATTAATATTGTTTATCTTGTTCTCTTTCTTTCGTTTCATCGGGGCTATTTTTGTTCTACTCCTAACCGACAAGCAAGGTTTCGTCGTCAGTGAAGTCATAAGTTGGAATTTCCAAGTTCAATGGAGCTGGACCTTTTCTGATTCTTCCTGAAATATCGTAATGGGAACCATGACAAGGACAGAACCAACCACCGAAATCACCGGCTTCACCAATTGGGACACAACCCAAATGGGTACAAATACCCAACATAATCAACCATTCAGGTTTCTTGACTCTTTGAGCATCTGTTTCTGGGTCTCTTAAAACCTTGATATCGACTTCATTGGCTTCTTCAATTTCATCTGGGGTTCTATGTCTGATGAAAACTGGCTTACCTTGCCATTTAACAATGACATTTTTACCTTCTGGAATGGCACCCAATTTCACTTCAACTTTAGCCATGGCCAAAACATCAGCAGAGGCAGCTAAAGTTCCAAGGAAGGATTCCACGGTGGATTTAGCACCAGCAGCGGACAACAAACCCATGGATCCAACCATGAAGTAAGTGAAGTTTCTGCTTGCTTGACCAGTTTTATTGTTCAAGTATGATGAATAGTCTGGTTGTTGATAATTAGATAAAGTGGTGGAAGTGGTTGACAAAGCTCTTACAGAACCTAGTGAAATGATAAATAGTTAGTATAATTGCACTAATATAGTATCGTAAATTAGGAATGGGGCTGCCTTATAACACTTTGATATAACTTGAGTTCTGCCAAAGGCATTTCCAACTCTGTTGTTCACACGATTCCGATTCTAACAATTCATGAAGAAAACAAAAAAAAAAAACATACTTTTTAAACCTAATCCGTTTTTCAATGATCTGAAAGCAAGAGAGGACATCTTGGGTACTGTGCTGAATAGATATTAACTTAACAACGATTGGATTGGATGTTTAGCAGGTTCTTTTTTTTTTCAATGTAATTTTTTTCCCAGCTTGATTATTTGCGGATCATTATATGCAGTTTCAAAATAAACCGTACTTCTTTTCTACTTGTTTCTATTGGCTGGAGCGCACACACAAGAAACAAAAAAATAAGAAGGAGCTATTACCACTATGTAGTGTTGCCAATACTGGGTATTGTAGACCAAATATCTATCTAGCACTATACAAATGTCTGTAATTTATGAGAAGCGGAGTCGAGTAGAATAAGAGGAGTAAAGAATTTGTGGTATTGGATCAAGTTCCGTACTACAATCACTCATTAGCTTGAGACTCGTTTTATCCTATCATGTCAATTCATCTATATAATATACCATATTTTCCTTTTTATTTGATACCAAACCCAGCACTTTCATTGACTGCCTTATTTAACTTTTCTATCAATTTCTCCTTCGTACTATAATTATATAAAGCCAATTCATTAAAACATGTATGTGCATTTGGTAATCGATGACTATCTTGTCCATGATTAAGCAAACTAATCTTAAATGGCAAGTTTTGTATACCTGTAGCTGGAACCCTATCTGAACCAGTAATAAATATTAATAGATTTTTCCGTTCTTTATTTGACATTGTATTCATGAAATCCCAAAACCAATTGACAATCTTAGAATTCACTGCATCTTCAATTGACTTCCATCCAATATATTTGGTGACTGATTTTAAAACATCAACGTCGATTCTATGATCCTCACTACCACACAACAATAGTTGAATTTCCTCGGGCAGAAATAATGACAAGGCATTACCACCGATAACATTGTTAAAGCCCGTTTTAAACGCATCCACTTGCTTTCTGATTCCATCTTTCAAGAAAAATACAGCATATTTCTCAATGTATTCATCAACATTTCCCCTTTTAACTTGAATTTTACTCCCTCCAGGTACCAACTCAGATGTGTAATGTTTCCCAAATATGTCACCATAACTAACTTCAAATGTCAAGTCCAACGACGCCAACTCTTCACTTGTCATATTTTTCAAATCCACTAAATTTTTATGAGACACGGGGTATAATTCCTTGTAGTCTTCTGGTTCTAAACTTCTTCCAAGTAAAATCTTGTACAAAGCAAGTGGAAATTGCAAATCCAATATTGTCGAGTTGTATATTGCCAATCCTAAAATGGCACCAAAAAGATAATACATATCTGGGTTTTCTGCTGGAATTATATTAAACCAAAGCAAGTTGGAATCCTCCACATTATGAAACATTCCTGATTGTGGATGGAATATTTCTTTTGTCAAAAGTAAAAACCATTCCTTTTTTAATCCTCCTGCATCCACCCCTGGTTCATTTACAAACTGTACTCTCAAGCTTTTTTTCAAATTATCTGGATTCAATTTTATGTATTGCAAAGAGTCTTGTACAATATGATCTCTTCTGACCCTTATTCTGAAATAAACATCAATCATAACTCTTTTATCAAGTGAATTGATAAATGCTTCTTCGGCTTTTCTCTCCATCTGTCGTCGAGCTTCATATTCCAATACTGAAATTTTCCCTCCCAACGAAATCAAAAATGGATACTGACAAATATAAAATAATGCATCGTCATATAAACTTTTGTTGATACTAGTACCATGTATATATTCAATAACAGCCCAAAATTCAGATTGTTGAGCCCTATCAGATTTGGTCTTCACTTTCTTATTACTTTGCCATGAATCAAAATCCAATCGAATATTCACGTAATCAACCAATGAATTATAAAAAACCGAAACTGGAACAGGATCTCTTCTGAGCTTATTGGCACGGTAAAAAATCGCAAGGACAACCAATGCCGTTTTGATATGCCAATCATTACCATATTGATGAACTTTCACTTTGGTTTCTTTCCCATTCTTTTTCCCATTCAGTTTAGTTGGAAATGGATTTGATGAAAATTGACTAGTAGGCAACGCAAGCAGACATGGGGACAGGATATCTTGATTGGATTCAATATGACTTTTTAGATGTAAGCTTTGGAAATATTCAGCTTCGCTATTGTCTATGTACCCTTCATCAGATGGTGACTTTGATAACTTTATTTGCGGATTATTAGCCAAGTAAAAGTATTTTTTCAATTGGAAAGTAATATAAAGATTTATCAAATCAATTTTGCCAATAAACTCAGAGGTTTCCAACTTGGAAAACCAACTGGTAATGTATCCCAAAATCTTTGAATTGTCAATACAAGACAATATGCCAATGCATCTTTTTAGTATTTCATAACTCAACATTTTCACTTCTGGAACATCACTCATTAGTCTTAATTTTGGATCATTAGCCACTAGTGATCTTGATAAAATGGGAATCTCAAATAAAATTAAAATCCAACTATAGCTAAGAACAGTAGAATCCTGCATGTATATATTGATTCGTTTCAATTGTTCACTAGCACCTTTAAGTGCAGAATGCAATGGTTTCTTTGTTGGTAGTTTCGTAAGCAAATTTATAACATCACGGATCCCTGCATAGTATATATTGGATGTTGAATGATGTGCTTGTGTGCTATGAGGTCGTAATTTGAATGAATTGTTCAATGTATAATGAGTTTTGAATGCTAGGTACAAGTAATTGGATAGTGGTTCAAATATTTCATGCAACGACTTTGATGGCCCCAGACCTCTATTGATGTTTTTAAAACATTCATCAGCCAAAAACTTCACATGCTTATACGATATAAACGGAATGCCAGGGTCGGACGGAGGAGTCTTGGGGATTTCCATCAACATAGTCGTATGACACACAGAACACCTAAATTTTTTTGCTTTGTTAGGGAACGTCAATATGGTGCCGCAGCAATAACATCTGCTCACGTTATGCGACTCGGCATTACTGGATGAAGTGGAGGAAGAGTTGGTGTTTTGAAGTAGCATAGGATCATATTCGGAGGCATTGGGTGTTGTTACTGTCTTGTTGGATTTGAGTATTGTTGAAGGTGCTGTTGTAGTAGGAAACTTTAAGAAATCTTGAAGATTCCAATTGTTGCTTTTGGAAGCACTCGAGGAAATCGGTTTCTTGGTGGCAGTTTTGGAGTTGTGTTGCACCATTGCTGTTGCAATGTTAATTGGGGGTATGAATGAATGAAAGATAGTGGCAGCACACTAAGTCTGTTGGATCCTTTTTACTTTTGAAATATTCTCAATGATATATATACACTTGACAAGAGCATATCAAACTCTAATCAAAAATTCGTTGCAATAATTCCAAAAAAAAAGACCACCACACAATTAAAAAAACAAGAGATGCAAATTGAAAAAAAAGGAAAACAATGGAGATAAAGAAAAAAATCCACTTATGGTCCAAAAAAAAAAACGGAAGAAGAGTGAAGAAATTTGAGTGAGTTTATAAATATTGAGGAATAATTTTACCTGCGAGAGCGCAAACGTATAATTATAATATAAAAATAGACACACGCTATTATATTCTAGTACTATTACAAGTGATTTTGTGGTTTGTTAATCTTTTAGACAAGAAAGGGATAACCACAGACAGCAACAATAACTACCTGCACATAACATTACAGAGAATCTACGCATATATTATGTACTACCACTTGAATATGCATCGTACTATCCTTGTGTTTTTTTTTTTCGTACTGGGGATTTCATGTAATAACTAGACAAAACTGCGGACAATATGTATAATCGTTTACCACCACAATCACTACAGATAGCCCCCTACTCCAGGCTCAGCCACAGATACACAATTCCCTTATAGTAAAAAGCCTTGGACAATTAATCATATATACCCACTGGCGTAATGTTTGTGTTATCGGAAATTGCAAAACAGAATTCGATATATGATTCAGTGGTGATTCATCCCAACTTTGACACCACTTGCATAGCAGCATTGACAGGGTCTAGAAGAGAACTAACATTTTATCAAATAGAACGCAATGACTTGATCGAATTGGAAACTGTCCCGTTGGATGGAAAAGTTTTAGCAATGACAAGTATAAAAATTCACGAAAAAGAGATTATAATTTACTTGGATTCATGCTTCCGTATAGGAGCAATTTGCATTGACGAAAACTTCACCGTGACTATTGCAGTAATAACAGAGTTATCAAGAAAGGGACAAGTCATAGCAGGAAATTATCCTACGAATATAGTTGCAGAAAAGTTTGAGAATCCTAGTTTCATAGCATTTCACATATTTCGTGAAGTGATTCACGTCCTTGATTTGAAAAGCAATGTAACTATTGAAGATATTTTTAAAGTGGATAGTGCAAACACATCTAAACGCAAAAAGAGAAAATTTGTAAAGATTGATAAATGGTGGTCAATGGAATGTATTCCAATTGGTAATATGAATATAAAGCAAATGATTGTACTAAGTAAACCCGAGAAAACATTGGCTATACTTTACAAGAGCCATTCTTCAATATTTTCCATCAAGTATATACCACTAACCCCAGGGAAGAGAATGGAACCATCTCGACTGATTGCAGAATTTCAGGAGGAAGAACCATGCTTACTAATACCTATACCAACAGGAGGTTACGTTGCATTGACGGCATTTAGTTTATTTTATTTTCCAGATACCCCAATTGAATATATGACTTTATCTACTGAAGTTAAAAACGCCATCACGTCTCAAGCATTCAAGACTCCTTATTTCGTGAAAACATTGGTGATAACAGGTAACGAGTTTGATGCGGAAAATTACATCTCATATCAAGTCATAGATGAGTCCAGAACATTGCTAGTTGCAGAATCAGGTAAATGTTATTTGATGTACATTAATTTGGAAAATTCATCCAGGAACACTATTATTGTGAATCAAGTCACCGTGATTTGTTTAGGAGATGCTACTATCCCTAGCTTTAATGGGTTGAATCATATCACTGGTAATTTATTTTTTCAAAGCTCACGGGTATCTAGATCTGTTTTATTCAAAGTTTTATCAGAAAAGCCGTATATCGATATTCTATCATTTATTGACAGCAGTCCACCAGTGCTAGATATTCAAGCTAGTGGCGATAAATCGGAAATATACACATGTCAAGGAAGTTGGGAAGGTAGCGAATTGCGAAAATACAAAACAAACCAATTTCTGTTCGATCTACTTTGTACAACTGATATCAATGCAGAAATTGATAAACTCAATGTTGTTGACAATAATATCTTAGTACACGAAACTACGCAAAATATTGTTTCCTTGGATGAAAATAATCTAACTGACAAACTTTTTGAATGTCATCCTTTCAAAGGTGCTCTAACCTATTTCAAAGATGATAAATTTGGATGTACTGTTAAAACATCGAGTGTAATGGTTAATGGTGGCGTCGTTGTTGAAGAACCAATAATTTACTCAAAGAGTATCCCTTCAGTTCATGCCGTGGTAGCTTTCACAGAAAGTAAGAAAATCCATATTTTCAGAGAAGAAGGCAATTTGAACTTTTCAAGTGACTTTTTGGACGAAGTTTCAAGTATTGATTGTGCGATAAACGGTGAAGATGTTTTAGTTCTTGCAACTGACTGGAATGGAAAGTATCAAATTTGGAAAGCGAATAGGATCGAAACTGTTTCTATGTTTACAGGAGAAATACAAGATGGGTCATGTATACAGGATGCAGCAATTGTACTTGAGGATAACAAGCAGGTTGACAATCTTATTATATTATTGACAACAGATGTCAGCCTAGAGCAAGTACTTTTACTGATGAATTCAAATGGTATTGAATTGATTAACTTGTTACAACAAAATCCGAGTAGTGTACCATCAAATATGAGAAAATGGGGAGATCAAATCGTTGGTTTCAATTTAAATACGTTAATTCCTTTCAAGAGAGATATATTACTGGGATTTTACAGTATGAGTACTTTTGAACAAGAGCTCCCGATTGCTGACGTCGTCTTTATTAAAGATAACCAAATTGTTATTGCTTATGCAAATGGAAGAATTGATAAAGTAAGAATCACAGAAATCACCCAATTGCAAATGATTAGTCATCAAAGTTTATTTTCAAGAAACCTTTATTTGAAGTGCCTACTTATTCCAGATACTAATTATATGATTGGAGTTCGTCTACACCATACTGGCGATTTCCGTACCACGGACCTCCATTTGATTGACACAACTTCTTTCCAAATATTATCCGTCTATGAATTTGATGAACCAACTCAAGTTGTTGATATTTGTGCAATGTCAAGTGATGAGAGTAAAGAACATAAAATGGATGGAATGTTTGTATGTGTAACCCTACTGCAAACATTGCCATTTTGTATTTTTGGAATCAAAGAATTTGAAATATTACTATCCAATAAGAGTCATGTCACTGGGATAGATGAATCCATCGATTTCAAATTCAATTCAATTCAATTGATTGACTCGGAGGAAAACTTATTTATGTGTTCTGGAAATGTTATTTTCTTGTTGTATTTGGAAACAAACAATGGATTTGAATGGAGATTAAAACCAAAATGGGCAAAGCGATGCCCGACATTTGCAGTATCCCAAAGTTATAATGATGACGAAATATATTTAGTTGATGCAACCGAAGGAGTATTTTATTCTTCTATTGAAGAGTCAGGCCTGATATATTCTGATCAGCTCTTGAGGTTGGATGTCGATTCCAATAAAGGTCAAATGACTTCTGTTGCTGCATTATCACAATCACAAAGTAAATATATAATCACAGGAGATTCAAGTGGGAACGTAACTATTATAAAGACGAATTTGATTCATACGGATCAACGTATGACTTGTGAGTTTAATGTTGGCGATCAAATAAATACGATTCGTGCATTGGGTAAACAAAAGAATTTACTGTCCCAACTTTTTGTAGTAGGTACTGTTCTGGGTGGTTTATATTTGATAAGTGAGGTACACACACATGTTGATAAATTGAAAGGGTGCCATCAATCGTTGAATAAGTTTGCTAAAGACCATCATATTCATCTGTTGAATTTCCTTACAAAATCCGATGATACGGAAAACAACCAAATCATAGATGATAAAATTGTTTCCAGAGTACTTGGTCATATGTTAGTCAACCCGGATACAAAGAATAATATTCTACAAAGAAATAGGAGTCTTTTGCAACTGTTACATTACGAATGTAATACTTTATAGATTTTTGTACATAATGCACGACTCTCAGTTTCTTTATTGTGTATATTATTGTTTTGGTTTTGCTGCCTCTGCTATGGTAGAAGAAGAGAAAAAAAATTCGTTCTACCATTTGATATTGGTACCCAATTCAACAGAACTTGGCGTTAGAAGAGATTACAACAGGAAAGAAATGCCAGAATTTACCAATTTACATAGCAAGTTTGAAGATATTGACATGCTTGAGATTCCTGATGATGAAGATATGGATGGAGTTTCAGTATCGTCTGAAACAGAAGGGATGTCGGATGTTTCAGATTCAAGCAAGCCAAGTTATGATGAATCAAGTCCCGTTGCAATTTTCAAATCTGATAAAGAATATACTGATTTATCAGATTGGTTGAATTCGAAAAGTAATTTGGTTTTCAAATTTGATCATGATAAATATACCAAGGGTAGGAATGTCACGAAACCATTTGATCAAAAATATATCAAATATGTGAATTCCATGTATACGACAATTGATAAACTTACGACTGATGACATCAATAGATTTTCTTTAGAAGAGGATGATTCTCCCATTGGATTAATCTCAGAACTGACTGGTTCCCATGCTAATCAAGCACACAAGTTTAGAAAGATTGACGAAGCATTCAGTCTGATTGTTGAATCTTTACTGGATTTAATCGATACCATACCAATTGAAGAAAACGATTCATATGATTCCAAGAGCTTGCAACAAACTTTATATATTTTGGAATGTCTTGAAGCTAATAATTTTTACTTTGATTTGAGACAAAAACCAGAATTGATTGTTAAATGGGTTAACACTTTTGATCCTAAACCAGATCAAGAATTGGTGGAAGAGATTATGATAAATAGTCCTAAACCTTACTTGCACCCGCAGTTTTGGAACACTTGTCTAAGTCAATATATAACAAGAGGTTTGTTTCCTCAGATACATAATTCAATTGAACAATCAGGATACTTGGAATTGGAAGATACATGTCCAGAATTATATTCCATTATTGAAGATTTGGATACTTTGTTGTCTGACTATACATCCTTTGCTTCAAAGGGACAATTCACACAATGGAAATTATTGGCTTGTGAATTCCGTGATTCTTTGTCATCCGATAGAAGTGAAAGCATCAGTGAAGGTAATTATAAGATAATCATAAATCAAATTTACGATTTAGCTTGCATCTTTACCGGGTTGCCTAAAACTATTGCAAGTTCATGCGACACATGGTATGAAGTATATTTAGCATTTTCGTTGTATCAAATACGAGATAGCACAGAGGTATATGAAGATTTTTTCCAAACTGCTATAACACTAAAACCATTACCTTTTGCTATTGATAATGAAAGTGAAGATCCTGACGAATTAACAGAAGCCACTTTCTTCAACATTTTAGAAAATAATTACTTGAAAGCATTGGAAGCATTACATGAATTTGATCCGCCAACAACAGCATACGTATCTGAATTATTAGAATTGAAGTTGATATTAAGGGACTATTATTTCAATTCAAATGTCCTGACATCAACAAGTTTCCAAGATCTAGTCAATAGAAGAAATATTTCTGAATATTTCTTAACAAGACACGCGTTTGATTGTTTGAATATTCATGATTTGGTCCCAGTGGGGATTGGTCTTTTGTTAAATAATGTTGTTTGCTCTTCAAACACTTCCGCATCAACCAATAGAAAAGTTATTGCCAATTTCTTACCAAACTACTACTGCCGTACTAATGATGACCTAGAATGGGCTTTGACAATCTGTGCTGATTTGAATTTGGTATCTACAGCAAGACAATTGTACTATCAAGCTGGTTTAAAGTCGTTGGAAGATGGTTATATGTATGAAGCAATGAATAATTTTGTCAATTGTTATGATCCCACGTTATTGAGTGGTGAAAATCATAGTGAAGGTATGAAGAAAGTGCATTATATTGTATGGGAATCGATATTTGCCAATTGTCTCGTTCAAAACAAGCCCATTAAAGATGATTTAATAAATAATATTGTGGATAGGAAAGTTTCTCCAAATTTCAAAATCCACCCAGTCATCCAACAATGTCTTTCCCCCTATGCGGTATTGAAAGAATTCTATAGTTCTTTACCGAATGAAAATATCAAATTGGCTAACAAGATGTCTAAATTGATTCATTTGTTACAATTCAATTACTTGCCTAAAAAATTTGTGCCTTTATTATTAGCTCAATTTTTGCCATTTTTAATTAGTGGTAATACTCATTTCCAATTACCTGATTTAGCTATTATTATCGAGTTGATTGATAACTTTGAGAATGAAACAAAAGACGAAGAATTTAAAGAAGGGTTGGATTTGTATTTATATTCAATCAACAATATTGATTCAGATGCTAGTGAATGTGATTGGAGAATCATTATTGGGAAAGATAAATTGCCAAAAGATGTAGATGCGTTGTTGAAAGAATTAAGAAATCAACTAGCTGTGAAAATAGGGAAAGTGTTTATAGAGTAGAGTAGAGTTATTTAAAGTATTTAAAAGTCTAACAATGAAATAATTTTTTTTGCTTTTTATGAATCCTATATATCAATAGAATCATCAGAGAATCAAAACTAATGTATTAAATAAAAATAAAAAAAAGAGGACAATTGAAATTCAAAACAACAGTAGCAACAGGATGTGATAAATGCATTTTTTTTTGTTTGATATTCTCTTTATGAATGATAAAAGTTGTCGTGTCTTGTCTTTCTCTTGTTCTATTTTTCGATAAATCTATCTTTTTTAACAGGTGACATCTTGAGAAGCTCTTGAGTTCAACAACAAAGCAACAATCAAACCATACAAACCCAAAACTTCTGCGAAAATCAAAATCAAAATCATACCAACGAACAATCTTGGTTGTTGAGCAGTACCTCTGACACCGGCATCACCAACGATACCAATGGCGAAACCGGCAGCCAAACCGGATAAACCGACAGATAAACCGGCACCCAATTGGATGAAACCAGTATACAAGGCTTGTTTTTGACTCAAGGAGTCAGAAACCAAGACGGACACAACCAAACCATAAATAGCAATAATACCAGCCATAACAACTGGGACAACGTTTTTAACTAATAAATCTGGTCTGGTGACTGAGGTGGCACAGATACCTACACCGGATTTAGCAGTACCGTAAGAGGCACCGAAACATGTGAAGACGATGGCTGCGGCACAACCAATAGAACCAAAGAATGGAGCATAAACTGGACTATAAAGAAAGGGGGAAAGTTAGTACAAGGAACAAAGATTAAATCTAAGCAATTGTGCAAAGTGAAAATAGAATAATTGCAATTGACTTCGGGGAGACAAACATAAAATAACAATTATGAACCACATCTAGTATGAGTTGTGTATAGTTATCCCACTCATTTAGTTCTTTGGATGAACATTCTTATCAAAAACTCAGTTGGCAGATATGAAAAGTTTCGCTGTTTGTTTTCCACCGTATCATTGTGCAATTGATATTCTAATGAGTTGAAATAATGACAAGATAGACATACCATAAATCAGACATGTTTTATTTGATGGGATGTATTAAAAATGGTGGTAGTTGTGAAAAGCTTAAGAAAAAGTTGTTGATGATAAAAGATTGCTTGAAATTGAACGCAACAAACTTTTTTTTTTGTTCATCTGGTGGTCAGTGAGTGAATGTTCACTACATCGACATCAATTATCAAATCTCAATTCTTCACGTTAATTAACCATATTGCACGACCCAGAGATTGTGATTGTGGGCTGTAAAGTTTATGTCGCACAACAACAGTCAACAAATGTCGCACCCTCGAAAGTGAGACATTTCTCATCGCATATGTCACTGAAATTTTTTTTTTCACGATTTTACCACTTGCAGTTTACTCTTTTTCCTTTTCTTCTTCTTTTCCAAGAAGTACAAACTACTTGATACTGGCGAGCTTTAACCTATAATTGCAAGGAGCCTTCTGTTTTATAATTTTCCCTAATTGATTCAATCTACCTTAATTTAATTTCCGTAATGTCTGCCCCAAACCCAAAAGCTTTCCCATTAGCCGATTCTGCCTTAACTCAACAGATTTTAGATGTTGTTCAACAATCCCAAAACTTGAGACAATTGAAGAAAGGTGCCAATGAAGCCACCAAGACCTTGAACAGAGGTATTTCTGAATTCATCATCATGGCTGCTGACACTGAACCAATTGAAATCTTGTTGCACTTGCCATTATTATGTGAAGATAAAAACGTCCCATACGTTTTCGTTCCTTCTAAGGCCGCTTTGGGTAGAGCTTGTGGTGTTTCAAGACCAGTTATTGCTGCTTCTGTCACCACTAACGAAGCTTCATCCATCAAAAACCAAATTTACGGTATTAAAGATAAGATTGAAACCTTGTTGATTTAAGGTGGGCGTGTTATACCAACAAATTATATATGTATAGATATAGTAGCTTATGCTAATTAATAAATATAATGAGTTATCGTAATTGATTTCTAGTAATGTAAGATATTCTAGAGATTTGTATGTTGGTAGTATTTACCGAAGTGATGATCTGCGTCAACTCATCGTGATTTTTTTTTTGTCTATAAAATTTTCCAGAGAACCGTAAGGAAGAGTTACCAAGCCTTTGTTCCCACTACACAACTATTCCTAATATTGATGACAGATTTTTCTAGCTCGGAGGCTGTTACAAAGTTTTTAAGATCAAAGGATGCCTCTATTGAAGAGATTGTCACCACAGCCAAAGGCTTATTAGACGATTCGTTAGATGTATATTTACCAGGCAAGAAATTGTTTGTACTAAACTTGTTATGTGATCGGTTGAACGACAAATCAAATACCAAGTTTGGAAAATGGAAATTCAATGAAAAAATATGGAAATTATTAATTTCTTGTTGGGAAAAGTTAGATCAAGACAAAACAGAAAGGGAGAAATCAATTCAGAAGTTGAAGATCATCGAGATTGCAACAATAATACTACAAGCTAAAGATGGTAACAACGTTCTAGAAAATTTGTTTAAATTCATTGATATTTTGACTAAGGAGTCGTATGTTGAAGCAGATGAAAATTCTGCCGTGCAATTATTGAAGAGCTTCCTTGAGAATACCAGGTTCCCAAAAAATGATGATACTGTTGAGCACTGGAGTACGACAATTCAAACCATCTTTACTCGAGTGTGTCTGAACATCAATCTAGAAGGATCAAAAAAGTTCTACAGTAAGCTATTTGAAGAGTGTTGTTCTCCATTACTAAACTTTTTAACAACATCTCCTTACAAAAGAAGTGTTCCAATATTTAAAGAATTATTGGTCCATGAACTCCTTAATCTGGAAAGTGTACGTTACTTCAAATCCAACTTAGAAAGAACCTTGAAAAAACAAGAAGTCGACGAGGGTTCAGTGATTTACTTGTACACTCTAACTGTGGAAAACTTATCTGGTAATAACATGCCAATTTGCGAGGAGGTGTACACTTTGCTTACGGCCAAGTACCCTAACTTGGCTGAAAAATTATTGTTCATTTTAGCCAGCTCCAAGAAAACTATATCTCGAGAATTCATTGAGTCAATTTATAAACTTGAGATCGCAGACAAGACATTCAGGAACCTAAATTGGGAAATGGTGAAATACATTTTTGAAATTGATAGTGAGTTAGCTACTAGAAAGTCGGCATTTTTATTCAAAACATACAAGTCAGAGTTTGAATTAGATGACAAGATTTTACCAGTTGCAGAAGTTGTTGTTGATAGTTATGTGAAGAATCGTGAGTTGGTGGATTTTTTCATTAAACATTGGCCCAGGGCAATTAAAAAGGATGAGTTATGGGAAACTGATCAGTTTATTTATATGGTTTCTGAAACAGTTAAAAGTTTCTCGGGGAAGCAATTAATCAACGTAATTGAGAACTCGTTAACTTTGGAATTCAAGTGCCAACGTGCTATATTTACTGCCATTACAAGGGGACTTACCAGTTCTTCTGTGAATCTTATTGATGCTGTAAGAACAATATTATTAAGCAATGGTGAGTTTTTCAATACTAATGAAAACTTTTGGGAAATTCGTTATTACTTACTTTGCTGTTATGCCAATGAGTTTGGAATACCAGAAAATATCTTACAATCGAGTGGTACTGATTTGTATTACCATTTTACCATTTTCAGATTGTTGGAGTTACAGACTCTAACTGAGTACTCAAAATCACAACAGAAAGCTTTCATAGCTTCTATTAAGGGCAACAAAAAACAATTTGCATGGATCTTTAATAGATGGTTGGTAATTTTCAACAATTTTTTCGACACTGAATTATTGTCTCAATTGATTCTGATAGGTCACTCAGTTATTGAACTTAACGATGTGTTTTTTGAACAAACAAAGTTAACGACTGCATTAATTAAATTTGTTATTGATAGTGTACCTAAAAGAATGAACTATATTACCACCATTCCTATTGTATGCTTTAATAAAACCTCCAAGAAGGAACTTATAAATGAATTGTTCTCGTTATCACTTTCAAATTCCGATAACCAAATCCTTGAAAACATAAGTTACTTGCTTACACAACCTACATACCAATCATGTTTGGAAACTGATTTTGAAAGTATATTACAATTGCTATCTAATTTGGGGGATAAATCGAAAATATCAGCATATAGCATCGTGGAAACGGTATGGATTAATAATATTCAACAAATTAAAAAAGAAGAAAACGAAAAGTACGTTAATTATGCTTTAGTGAAATTAAATGAGTACTTTGGATCCAAACACAAAGCAATAGTTCTGCCGGAATTAGAAGTGACCTTAACAATTCTTACAACTACCAAAGAGATGAAATTACCTGAAAAGTTGGAGTTGGAATTTACAAAGTTGAAAGATGAGTTTACCAATTATTGTCTTGAAAGTTTGACAGTGATCAATAAAAACGATATTTTCAATGTCAATTGGTTTTTATGGGCACTTGTGATGTGTCCAAGTGAGACGTTATCGTATGATAAACTTAAATTTGTATTGATAGGGTTTGATACAGATGCTCTAGAAAATCCTGGTGTTAAGTCTACAATTTTCCAATTGATTTGTAAAACTATTGAAGTTAATTTCAAAAATTCAATTTATATTTTAAGTTTATTTGTTGCATTGGAGTCCGAATTTTGTTTGGGGTTGTATGACGTCTTAAAATCATTCCTTGATAAAGTTTCCAACGATACAGAGACATTCGATCAAGTATTCACTTATTTTTCCACAACAATAAACGATGTTGTTGTTCCTGATGAATATATTTCAAGTTTTTCTCAGATTGCATTATCGTTTTTAAGTTCGTCAACAAAACAAACCAATTCTGATTCATGCAACAGTAAATGTTTGTCTTTTTTACTTGATGCAATCAACTCAGATAACGAATCATTGGTCGTACAAATTTTATCCACCATAAGGGATTTGTTAACTACGAAATCATGGATTTTCAACCAATACGTATTAGAAAGCACATTTGTGATAGTCAACAAAGCCTTAACCCACTTGAATAATTTCAAAAATCAAGAAGGAGTTTACATTTTAATGTGTCAAACAATTTCGCAAATCTTATTATATCATAGATTCAAGATATCTACAAGGAATCATATTGTATTGAATGTGATTTCTGGATTATTTGAACCATTAGCAAACAACCGTTCGGATCTTTCAACCAATGCTGAAGCAGGATCTGCATATTCGAGGTTGTTGAGCAATTTATGTGAACCTACAGAAAGAGTTGGTGATAAAATGACTCATTTGACTACTTCAGCAAGTCATTTCAAGAAAGTTTTGAGAAAACATTTACCTGTTATATTGATTAATTATATTCATCTCAGTTTGAAATATACTTTTGATCGTATTGTCAATGATTCTATTACTGCTGGTATTTATAACATATTTGATGTTCTATCCAAGACTGAATTGAAAGTGGTTAATGCGTCGTTGGATTATGGTGGAAGATCTTTTTACAAAACATTGTACAATGATTACAAGGACCATGGAAAATGGAAAGATCAATAGGATGTATACTTGTATGATCTATAAATATCTATTTGCATCATTATGTAGTATTTTACCAATGTTTTTCTTCATTGAAGTAGCTGTTAAATTCATGAATTCCCATACTTTGGCATCAAATTCATCCTTTTCTCTTTGTTGTACCTTGTCGTGACTATGTTCATGAACAGTGTATTCATATCGTAGAACATCCTTTCTGGTGATGATACCTACTAACTTTCCTTCATCTTCAACAAGTATATATCGAGCACCCAATTTAGCAAAAATATCAAAAACGTATTCCAATGAAGTGGATTTACTAACGGTCAAAGGCGATCTGTTAACAACCTCACTAAAGTCCACTTTATCAACACCCTTATTCTCTTTATCGTTGAAATTACATAGTATTCCCTCGTTAACTCCCTCATGGTTGTCAAGTATATATTCCAAGTCATATCGAGAAATATACCCACTAATACTAGGTTCACTGCTTGATTTTATAATCGGGAATCCTCTACATGAAGTTTTCTCCATTGTTTTTCTCAATTGATTTAATGTTATTGTATCATTCAAGTTGTCAGAAAATGAAACAATCACAGTAGACATGGCACTTTCCACGTTTGTTCTGAATGAAACTTCTTCTTTTGAGTCAATCAACGGTAACCCATTAAATACAATCATCTGATCAGCAATTCCTCCTTTGCCCCATTTACCATTGATGCTCTTTGTGATGGCTACCACAATCATGGTAGGAATAATATAACGCACAGCACCTGTCAACTCAAACATGATGATCACCACAGTGACCGTCAAATCAGTAATACCACAAAGACCTGCTGCTGCTCCCAAAAATGCATACGTTCCAGGAATAATACATTTACCTTCTTTAGGGCAATTTTTGAAAAGAAACGACTCTTTATGATTTGAATAAATCAAATCCACAATTATTCCTAATGCTCTTCCAAAAGTAGCACCTGCTGCCATTGACGGGACAAATATTCCAGCAGGTACCTTACAGCCATAAGTAATGATGGTCAATAACATTCTTGCCAAGGTTGCAAACAATAAGGATACAATAATTCCAGTTTTTTTGTTCAGGGAATCACATATTGGATTATTGAAATTCTCGTTACATTCATGAAATAAGATTTCCATTGTTTCTGTCATATCTAAACGCAAAAATTGATTAAAGTATGAAAAACTGGCAGTAAACAAAGTTAGAATCAATACTTCTCTTACTGCAAAATTGGCCAAATACTTCTTTCTAAAGGCCACCACACGGATATTAAACTTGGAAACCATTATACCATATAATCCACCAAAAATACCAAGAATGATGTACATTGGAATTTCAAAATAATGCCAATTGGTATCATACGTTACTTCAAAGAGAACCAACTGACCAGTTCTGAAAGGGTTCATAACAGCCAAAGTTGTGACTGCTATCAATGCACAAAAGTAAGATTTCCAAATGGTATTTAATTGGAAAACCGTAGAAATCTCCTCTACTGAGAATAATACTCCGCCCATTGGGGAACCAAATGCCACTGCCACACCAGCAGCTGCAGTTGCAGTTAGAAATTCTCTTCCTCTCAGTGCACTTTTCCTATATTTAGTAATTAATTTAGCAATGGAATTACCGACACACACAGCATAATGGACACTAGGGCCTTCTTTCCCCACGCTTAATCCAGATCCAATGGCCAATGGTAAACCTAAACTTTTGATAGCCAATGTTGGCCAACCCAAAAATCCATCCATTACAAATCCAGAGACTATACATTTGATTTCTGAAATCCCAGACCCTGCTGCGGAAGGAGCATAAAACTTAACCAATTTTGCTGCCAGATATGAAAATAACAATGATATTAACACGTAAACAATATAATTGAAAAACTCAAATGGAGTCCATTTGACCCAATCGGAACAATGGTCTCCTTCTTCTCCCCAACAACAAAATGACTCACTGAGATAAAAATTTCTCTTACAATGCCCAGTTCGTATACTTGATAAAAACGATGTGACAATGTTTAAACACCCAGCAATCAATCCAATTACACACCCCATCACTCCTAGTACTACCCAGTTTTGTGCTTGTGCAATTATCTTATCTTTCATGTTATTCCCCCTAGATGTAATATGTCTGGCTTTGATTATTCTTTGCTTCTGTGCATCCAATTCATCTTCTACCCAATCTATTGTCCTGAAATCATTGAATCGTTGAACCTGTGGGATGTTTTCTTGATTGATCCAAGATCCCGTGGATCTACTTCGAACAGAGTCCGTCAGAAATGTTATGTCGGATCCTTCGTCATTCAAAGGCTGATCTAGTTGTTGGTAAGCAACCATTAGTGAATATGTCGAATTGTCTTTTTTATTGTTGTTAAAAGATGGTAAACTCCTCGAGTTAAGGCTGGAAAAAAAAAGCTTAATATACCATTTCGACACCTTTACAAAAACTCAACTGGTCGCGCTAATAATTCGATCTACGAGGTACATTTTCTATTATTACTCTATTACTCTATAGATTTTATAAGTTGGCACATTTAATTATATTATCGTGCAAATCAATAATGAACTTATCAAAATTTTCCCACTCCACATCTTCAAATGAATAGTCATAGTAACTCAATACTAAATTCATACCTCCAATAGGAGTAGAAACTACACTCAACATAAATTCAGAAGCATAAGGTGCCATATCTTGTGAGAAAATCATATCTTTAATTATCCATTTTTTATTATTAGTAGAAGGATATTCAGGTAATTTGATAAACCCTAAATTTGAAAGTTTAACAGCATCTGCCTTGGGCTTGTTATATTGTGCTTTGAAAAATTGTTCATTTTTTGCATCCAAAAAGTCCCCATGATCTTTCCAATATTTCATTTGATGCAATGCACGTTTATTCTTAACCGCATTGGATAAGTCTAAGCTGATTTTTTGAACAATTTCCCAAGAAAACTCTTTGAAAGGTGGGAAATTTTGAACAAATCCCATATGGGCCGATGTGCCAAAAATCTTATAATTACTATCTGATAATATTTTCTTATAAGGAGACTCTGCTAATTCTGGCGTATAATGTCTTCTTAAAGTCATTGCTGTTCTATGAGTGGTGTATGAAGTATCTCCGAAAATCGGCAGTAATGTCAACGCGTGAACCACTTCGATATAAGGAGTTAAACTGACATTATGTTCCTTACATTTTGTAAGAATTGCTTTGGTTTCTTCTTTAGTAAAATTGATCAATTTAAAACTAATCTCATGCGTATCAACGGCATCAAACCGCCCCTTCCATTTGTTTGGATATCCTTTGGGGATGACTTTCTCTTGGAACAAAGGATCTCCAAAACTACAATCCAAATCAATATCTTCAAGGAACGGATCAATCGGTGGGGGTAACGAGTTTTTGATGTAAATTTTGTCTCTCTTGAAATTGAATATTTCAGTCTTACCATCAATGGCAGCCTCGGGAATTGGCCCATATTCACTTTCAAAGTCTCTTTCCTCTTGTAATTCACACACTGATAAATTTTCTAGGAGAACTTCATGAAAGTAATTTGCAACTACACCATCTGCTATAGTGTGTTCTAAAATCACCGATAAATGAAAATCGCCTACCAAAATCATCTTGAACAATGGACTTTCCAGGTATAAATCAAATTCAGTTTCATTGCAATATTTCATGTACTCTTCGTTGATTACACCATCGTTTAACCATTTTTCTTGAGGTTCATAAACCAACACATCTTCAAGTTTGATTGAATTCAAAGGAACATATGAAAATTTGTTTGTCGATTTCTCCAATTGCACATTGGTAGATAGAATATGATACTCTAATATTGTTTTCCTTAATGCTTTGAATAACAAACGTAAATCTTGCTTTAAACTTTGATTATATGTGGCTGTGACCACGAAACTTCTGTAATTTCCACTGGCTGTTCTAGATCTGAAAAAATTCTCTGAAACACTCAAAGGTCGCGATATAATAATAGAGTTAGCCACAGTCATTGATTCCGATCAAATTGAAGAAACAAAAAGAAAATAGTTGATTGGGCTCTCTTTTATATTTCACTAACGATGGCATGAGTCATGATTATATAGGGGGTCATATTTCCGGTTTGTGTTCCACTATGGCCGTTTGAGATAAACAATCCGCAATTGCGGGCGGATTACCAAAACAGGCCGCGGTTTCGGGTCCGCTTTTTATTCCTCTGAAAGGGAAAAGTTGTTTCTTACTTCGCTATTGTTGGATCTCCGTAACTAAGGAATATGTCCCCCTTTTTTTGATCAATCAGTAATGGCAAGAAAAACCAACTGGTGGTAATGGGGTAATGATGATCAGTACCTAATCTTAAGCCTAGGACTATTACGTAAGCTGTTCTTTCCTAACATTTTTACACTACCAAGTGTTTGTTATACACATTTT
Source organism: Candida gigantensis (assembly GCA_030557085.1). NCBI lineage: Eukaryota > Fungi > Ascomycota > Pichiomycetes > Serinales > Debaryomycetaceae > Candida > Candida gigantensis. Next base: position 50,295 of record JAKTVG010000015.1, read on the forward strand.
CCTAATCTGTTATTTACAGTGTGTGTTTGGGGTTTTAGAACCAAACCACGAAATCATTAAAAAGGGAAGAAATTCCTCCTAAATTGTTTACATAATTTTTATATCTATATCATCTATTCTCTTATTTTTTATCTTGTCTAAATAGTTAATCATATAAGTTAATTTATCAATTATCAAATTCAATAAAAGGCTGCCCACAGTCAGAAATTCGATCGAAGCTAGAAGAACAGAAAATTTACTTTGTGATTACGATTTGCCGAGATATAAGAATTGAAAGATACCATTACCATTCCTACTACTATCACCCCCGAAACTTAACAACACATACTTCTACTAATACACACACAAAAAAATCCAAAAAGCAAAAAAAAAAAAATCTACCACATAATAAAATTTAAAACACAAAACCAAAATATATAACAAAATCTAATAAATCCGAGATTTTGAAATGCCTCCAAAAGAGGAAAAACAACTCCCACCAAAACAACCAGAAGATCCAGTTCCTGGATCATCTAAGACAGACCCTTCTACTCCAGAGATAAGTCCACAACTAGTTTTGTTGTTCAATAGTTTAAAAACAGATCTTAAAAAATGATATTGTCTCAATCAGAAAAGATTTGGAGACTAGATTTGACGAATTAGATAAACGAATTGGGGTTACAGAAAACACTGCAAAGGTTATGTACCCAGCCGATGCAAAAGAATTAGAAGCAATCAGAAAGTCACTCACTGCTGCTAAATGGCAACTGCTTGGTCTGGGACCTTTGGCTTATCCGTGAGTTTGGCTCCTCCTTGTAATTGTGCTAATTGTTGTTCCAATACAGCTTCTCTTTTACTTACAAGTTGAAATTGTTGTTCGTTTTTGTCCGATGCTTCTTTTAAGATTAAGTTTTCCTTGGTGATTCTTTCATTTTCCGCCTTCGCCTTCTTAAGTTCATCTTCCAACAGTAATTCTTCTTGGTTAATCTTTGCGAGGTTCTTTTTGGTTTGTTCTTCCAACTGCTTGATTCTTCTTTCTTCATCATCCATTGGTGCCTTCTCGTTCATCAGTTCTTGATGAACTCATTTAAACCCATCATCATTCGTCATCGCCGCTTGTTTGAGTTGCTCTTGGAGCACTTCATCTTTCAAAACCCCTTGGTAAAGTTGTTGCCATTCAGCAGCTGTTGTTGTTAATGATTTTCTAATGGCATCTAGTTCCTTTGCATCCGCTGGGAACATCGCCTTGGCCGTGTTCTCTGTTACTCCGATTCTCTTGTCTAGTTCCTCAATTCTAGTCTCAAAATCTTTTCTGATTGAGACAATTTCATTTTTTAAATCAGTTTTTAAATTATTAAACAATGAAACTAGTTGTGGGCTAATTCCCGGAGTTGAAGGATTTGTATTGGATGATCCAGGAACTGGATCTTCTGGTTGTTTTGGTGGGAGTTGTTTTTCCTCTTTTGGAGGCATTTTAAAATCTCGGATTTATTAGATTTTGTTATATATTTTGTTTTTGTGTTCTAAATTTTATTATGTGGTAGGTTTGTATTTTTTTTGTATTACAGTGTATGTGAAATAGTGCTCACTACTCGTTGTATTTCACACGGATTCTCACTCAATCATGCGAGTGTTGTGATATATTGAATTTGTGTTATGTATTGACTAGAGTGCCTCCACGTCGTGTGTGCTCAAATAAGGAGAAGTGCCGGTTCCGAGCTTAGCCTACAAATTCATATGTAACTCAAAGTCCATCATCTGTATATAAATACGTCCATTCCCACAATTACTACAAGTTGGGCTTTACGTAGATAAGTAACATTCATATAACTACAATAGATATACTTCCGGTTTGTCCCCAAATCGTAACAGCGAGAATCACTTTCTGGTAATAATGGGAATTCAACTGTCATTTGTTTATGCGAGGTTTACTACGTTGCACGACTCGAACTGAATCAGAGAATCGCTGCTTATACTTGATTCTCTGTTCTATTATAGTTTTTTCGAGAAAAATGAGAAAGCTCAAGATTTAACTGCAATGGAAACGTGACCAAATTTCACAAAACCTGTATGCACAAACTCTTATCAGTTTTGTGCTACCGTACACAAAAGGTAAATGAAAATATCTATCTGTCGATTTTGTAAACTTTTACACAAAACTAAATTCAGGAAATTTTTTTATTTTTGGATCTCCAAACTTTTAAAAAATATGAAAAAAACAATTTGAATCTTGTTTTAATTGTACACAAAAATGAATTCATGAATTTTTTTTATTTTTGGATATCCAAACTTTGAAAAACGTACAAAAAAATCTACCTGTCCATTTTGTAAACCTTTACACAAAAATGAATTCAGGAAAATTTTTTATTTTTGGATATCCAAACTTTTAAAAATATATGAGAAAGACAATTTAATCATGTTTTAATTGTACACAAAACTGAATTCAGGAAATTTTTCAATTTTTGGATCTCCAAACTTTTAAAAAGAGATGAAAAAAACAATTTGAATCATGTTTTAATTGTACACAAAAATGAATTCATGAATTTTTTTTATTTTTGGATCCCCAAACTTTTAAAAAGAGATGAAAAAAGCTACCTGTCCATTTTGTAAACCTTTACACAAAAATGAATTCATGGATTTTTTTTATTTTTGGATATCCAAACTTTCAAGAAAGTATGAAAAAAGCTACCTGTCCATTTTGTGAATCTTTACACAAAAATGAACTCAGGAAATTTTTTTATTTTTGGATATCCAAACTTTTAATCATCACGATAAAAAAATATGAGAAAAATAATTTGGATCACCCAAATTATAATCATTGAGAAAAAAAAGTATTAGAAAAACAATTTGGATCATCCAAATTATAACCATCGATAATTTGGATCACCCAAATTATATCATTCATCCACCACTCAACTGGAATCGCGGGAACTGACTGTCAAACGCAAATAGCATCTTGCCTTGAATATTGGTTATTTGAGAAATTATTAAATACAGACAGATTTTACTTGCAGCTAAATTCTTGTTCTCGACTGTCGTCCTCTTAACTTATTGTATTGTTACTATACGACAGTGTATTCGGAATGAATTTCGCTACCCCCGTGTAATTAAAGTCGCTCACGAAAAAATCAAAGTTCGTCCCATGATTGTACGAATTTCGTAGGACCCACAGAACAAAAGTCGTACCAGAAAAGTTTCCAAGTTCGTACAATCGAATGAGAGAACTTCGCGCTAGGAGTGGTAAAGAAGTTCGCGGTGCAATCGATAAAAGTTCGCTTCCATGCCCATATTAGTTCGTAATCTTAGCGACGATGATTCATCCTCCTCAGACGTACACTATATTTCATGAGGGAAGACACTTAAGTAGGTTAGGTGGAAACCACGCTGCTGAAGTACGGTATGGAGCAGTCCATAGTAGCTTCTTGTCTCTCGTCATCGAGTAGTTGTGTGACGAAAAGTCAATGTTAGAGAGCGTACTACAGAGTCTGCTAGTGCGAACTATTTCAATACGATGAACGAATATTACACTACGACTTCGCGAACATCTATACCGACAGAAGCGCGAGTTTCGAATTTTTTGCGAGCGACTTTCGTAGTACCCCTATAACGAAATTGAAATATTTCTTGGGCAAAGTTCGTACTAGCCCAGAGCGACTTTGTTTCCTACGCTGATGCGAAATTCATATTTCAGTGGAACGACTTTAATTCCATAGGTCGTGCAACTTTTATTCCGAACATACTGTATCTCGGCAAATTGTAATCAGAAGCTTACTAGTAGTAGTGCGAATTTGCAGTGGCGTAGTGAAACAGAGATTTTGTACCAAATCTTTTTTTTTTTTCCTTTCCCCTAATTTCAATTCTAATCAGAACTCTCCCAATCTTACACTAGTTCAAGGAAACCACGTCATTCCAACTATGCCAGGTATGTACTTATTTTGTTGTGAATACGCAACTTTTCTACGTGGATATATACTAACGTCATAGATCAAGTCCCATTCACAATCCCCTTCTCAGTCAAGATTGCACTTGGTTTAGGGTCATTAGTAGGAGCAACAATAGCAGTGATAAATAACAAAGAAGCCATTTATGAAACAGCAGAAGCTATATTCACCAAGGGTGCCGAATACTGCCGTGAACAATTAGAAGAAGCCAAAGTAGCCAACTCAAAGCATTTTGCGGATCAATACCAAGACGATGAGTTGAAGGAAGCTAGTACCGCCAGAACAACAGGGTCCAAGTTACGAGATGAAAGTGACTATGAAGATATCTCGACCCCAGAGGCTTCAGACTTTTCAGAAATAGATACTGACTATGAGTATCAAGAAGAAGATGAAGAAAACGATGCACGGAGCGAACGTGGTGTATATAATTTTGATACTGCTAGTTTAGATTAGATTTGGGATATTGGGATATACTTTTTTGTGGAAATTTTTAGTTCATTTCAAAACACAGCTTGTTATTAGTGTTTTTCTTTTTAAGTATTATATATTTTACAGGTGAATTGTAGCATCTAGTACAATGTATGAAAGTTTTTGTAAATTAACTTACTGCTATAAGCACAATTACTAATAAAAATATGCAAAGTGCAACTAATAAAATACATGACCATTTTCCTTTTTGTTTTTGATATTCGTTAGCTTTATTCAATTCACTAGATGCTTGTTGTGTGTTTCCGTGTAACTGTAAAACATTCTCTTCAATGGTATTAAGTTGCGCTCCTTGCTGATGAACCAACTGACTCAAATCCTTAAATATGGAGTTAACTTCCAATATTCCCTCCGTGACTTGTTCGATTTCACGGTTTCTTTCTTCTGTCAATAAAATATGATACTGCAATTCTGTCTGATCTATATAGTCTTGATCTAACTGTACCTGTTCCTGGGAATTTGCCTCTCTATCACTAGTTGAATTGTCCTCCTCACGTTTGTCCGGTTTAGAATCTTGATTTACTCTAGTTATTATCGGAGTACTTCGCTTCTTTTCTTTATAAATTTTTGATGACCTATTGAAAGCCTTGTTCAATTCCTTGTACTGCCTTTCTAATCTTTCTTCAATTACAATATGTCTGTTCGATATGCCAATATTTTGTTTGGAATGACCTTGTTTGTTAATCAACCCCGATAAATTAGTAATCAATACCAGTATAGCCTTATCCATTTCAGCAATCTTATTAATCAAGATATCTACGGAATTTCTCAATTCCTGTGTATCTCTTTTAGTTCCAATTTGTTTCCTTTGTGATTCAAATTGTGATATCAAGTTTCCAAATACCAGTAGTTGCTGGGATGTTTTACTTATGATTGGGTCCAATTCATCGGATGAAGTGTAATCGACATTGTTATTTTGCTTTAGCAATGGTTGTTTTTGAGCTTCTAAGTCTAAGTTAGCAAACGACATGATGTGTTGTAGGATTTATATGTATGAGTTATGAGTGTAAACTTTTTGGGGAAACAACAAGTGTAGATTATTTTTTTTTTTTCTTTTATGTTGTAGTATGTGTTTGCTTTTTTTCCCACTTCGGTGTATTTTAGCCGATCGTATCTATTTTATCTTTTTGCAGTCGAAGAGTTTTGCTTGATATTTTTAGGAAACTCAATAAGATCTGTATCATGTTTTTTTTATATTCTGGTAGTATACATATAGATATGTGTGTAAATGTAGTTCGTATCAAGAAATGGAAACTCTAGAAAGTTTTAAAATAATCACCTACTTTTTTAGACAAAGCAAGTGGAGGAACTGTACTCTATTACTAAACAAATTGAGGATATTGCAGTATATAGATGGCTCTATGTTTCAGTGATGAGTTTTTTTTTTGGATACTATTCTAGAAAATTTAGTTCCTTTGGAGATCAATCGACTAATGAAAATTACAGGAATTTTAGCACTCGTCAGTTTAATCTTTATATCTGCTGCTGCACCACCTCAACCAGCTGGTCGTAGGCTTGGTGATAAAGATGGAAACCAATTCAATCAACTAATTGAACTATTGAGCAATCAAAACTTTAGCTTAAATACCAACCTCAAGAAGGAAGATAATCTAGATCTTGAAGATGCGAATTTGGATAAACGATTTGTCATTCCTAGTTTGGATTCAGTGTTTGGCCTCATAAACAATTCTGGAATTGCCATTGTTACTACAGACTTTCTTTTAATGCAAGAACCTTTGATTGATTTAGCAGTGGATACGTTAGTACAAGTAATTGACTCGCAGTTAATAAATATTACAAGCATATTTCTTGCCCTTGAAAAGTCAAATCTCCTTGTGGATATTGTCAATAGTGCACTCCATGATCCCGAACTTGTGCCAGGTGTTTTGAGAATATCTAAAGAAGTACTTAACGAGAGCGGACTACAGATTTTTAATACAAGAGATGAAATAGAAACTGCAACTGAATTAACAGAAACTCAAATTCCGTTGGATATTTACAAAAGAGAAGATCAAGCACTTGTCCTATTGTTTAATATGCTAGATGAATCTGGTTTGGCTGTTGCATTAAATCATCATATTCTTACAACCCCTGAGTTGGCACCAGCAGCTGCACATATTGTATGGAGAATATTAACGCTTCGTCCAAAAACTATAACAATTGTATTTGCCGCATTGAAAAGGTCGAAGTTGATATGGAATTTGTTGAAAGATATTTTAAATATTCCATCACTTTTTGCAAAATTTAGTGCAATAATTGTGCAAAAAATTTCACCACGGGATATATTGCAATGAGTTATGATGAAGGAAATTAAAGATAAAATACAACATAAATAATAACATTAGTATGCCTTTCTATTTATCGAACCATATAATATCTAGTTTTGTTTATTAAGTTAATACTTGTATGACACACACATTGAACTGTTTGGTATTTTGCAGTACTAACATATTTGCAGCATATTTTAGTAGATGATTATACTATGCGCGATTCCTCCGTGTTGTTGTTGTTGCTGGTGGCCAAAAAAATGAGAATGAGTGAGCACGTGAGCGACACGTCTTGTCCATTATTAAGCGTGTTTGTATTGTATTTCATTTTTTTTCTCTGTTTTTTTTTTTGCTCAACCATAAATTTTGCCAATCACAATAATCGAAATTACTATTCTTGTTTTCTCTTTTTTTATCTATCATTTCTTTAACTACAAATAACAAAACAACCACACAGACCATATCATGCTGTCTAAGTTAGCTAGACGCGAGAAATTGAAACAGTTGAAAGAAGCCAGAAGAACCGGTAGAAACGTCAACGTGATTGATTCTGATGTTGATGATAACCACATTGTTTATGATGAAGTCGATGAAGAGACCTACAGAGAGCACAAGCGAAACCAGCTAATGAATGACGACTTTATCGTGGACGATAATGGAGAAGGATATGTTGATAATGGTGCAGATGAATGGGACGATGCGTCTAGACCAAACTACTATTCAGATGAAGAGATTCAACAATCAGGCAACAGAAAACGTAGAAAGAAGGAGGAAAGTACTGTCAAACCAAACAAATCAGCACAAATTAGAAATTTCTTTAAACCAGCAAATGGAGCTTCAGATTTAAAAAAGAAGTTAGACACAAATATAGATGATATTCTTGATGATTTTGACGATGTCTTACCAAAGAAGAAAAATATTCCTAATGCTTTTGCTAACGCATCCAACAAAGAAGTCAAGAGCAACAACAAGAAGAAAATCAAGAATGCATTTAGTTTTTCTACATCAACAGTAACAAGTGACAAAATAGCTTCAAAACTTGACGCGTTTAATGCTTCTTCAGACTATACCATGGATATTGATGATTTTGCCGAAATGCCTTCATCCCCATTTAAACTCAATAGCGAAACAACTCCTGAAACAGAACTTGGAAAAGAAAACATTGACCCAGCACCTACAAAAGATATTGGAGACGAAAACCACGAACAACAGCAACAAAAAGAAAAGGTGGAACCAGACGACGAAGATTCTGACGATGATATCATTTATTCAAAGAGACCAAGAGCAGCAGCAGCTAAGAAAGACAATATCAACACTATTTCTTCTGTAAAGGCAGATCAATTGCCTTCTTCTCCTATTGCTAAGCCATTCCATGCCAAGTTTGCAAACTATACTGAAAAGATCAACCAAGAAACTATTCAAGATACTTCCAATTCATTCAAAATGTTTTGGTTGGATTATGCTGAAACCGCTAATTCGCTATTATTATACGGTAAAATTTTAACGAAAGAGGGAAACTTTGTATCCGGTGTTGTTAAAGTTGATGGTCTTTGCCGTGAATTGTACGTTTTACCAAGAGAACATCGGATGGTAGATGGGAAATCAGATGAAAGTGACAAGGTGACAATTGAAGATGTGCTGAATGAAATTTTCCCGTATTTATTGGATAATTATAACTTCGACCAATTAAGATCAAAACCAGAAACTAAGAAATATGCGTTTGAACTTGCTAATATTCCAAAAGAAGCCGAGTACTTGAAGATATTGCTTCCATTTACTAGCGAAACCTCCAGAAAGGCCATGCCATCCGATTCTGAGGGTGAAACATTTAGACATGTTTTTGGAACAAATACCAATATATTTGAAGCATTTGTAGTACAAAGAAATGTTATGGGTCCTTGTTGGTTGGAAATTTCTGGTGGTGACTTTGATAGCATGCAGAATGTTTCTCATTGTCAAGTTGAAGTTGTCGTTGATTCACCATCACAAGTCAATGTTATTACCAAAGATACCCCTCCACCTCCAAATTTGAACGTGACTGCTATTTCTATTCAAACGGTGTTGAATACGAAATCCAACAAACAGGAAATTGTTGCTGTATCGTTAGCTTCTTATGTTGATCTTCCTCAAGATGTCCCAATTTCTGAAAATATTAAACCAAATGACGTTGTTACATATGCAAGACCAGTTGGAACTGTTTCTTTCCCACCTGGTTTACAACAATTGGCTGACAAAGAAGGATTTCAATTGCGTACTTTCAATACGGAAAAAGTGTTATTTAACGCACTTACTGCAAAAATCAAACAATTGGATCCAGATGTGTTTGTTGGTCACAGATTGGAGAATATTTCGCTTGACGTTCTTGTTCATCGAATGCATGATAATAATATTATTACATGGTCAGCTCTTGGTCGTAGAAGCAGAAAGGTCTGGCCCCATAATATCAACAAGAGTTACTCCAGTTTCAACAATAAAAGACTTATCGATGATGTATTCCAAGGAAGGTTATTATGTGATATTGCAAATGAAATGGGCCAATCATTGACTACGAAATGTCAAACTTGGGACTTGCATGAAATGTATGATATTGTTTGTAACAAAAAGCGTGCACCTGTGGAAATCAACTATCAAAATTTGAAGTATGCTGAAGATGCCCATTTTTTCTTAATGGCATTAAAAGAAAACGAAATCAACGTTAAACAATCAGCAGAAGTTGCATTTGCTGTTCAAATTCTTTCACTTTCCAAACAATTGACTAATATTGCTGGTAATGCATGGTCTCAAACTTTAGGTGGATCAAGAGCTGGTAGAAATGAATTTATTTTATTACATGAGTTCCACAGAAACAACTACATTGTCCCCGATAGAAGAGACGAAAATCACAAGAATACAACCTATGAAACACAACCAAAATTAGATGATAATGGCGAAGATGCGGTAACTACAACATCTAGTAAGAAAGCAAAGTTTGAAGGGGGGAAAGTTTTCGAACCTGAAAAGGGATTGCACAAAAATCATATCTTGGTGATGGATTTCAATTCTTTATATCCAAGTATTATCCAGGAGTTTAATATTTGTTTCACTACAGTTGATAGAGATAGATTCAATACTACACATGATGAAAATAAAGATATGCCACAGTATCCAGAACGTGATTCAGTGCCAGGTGTATTGCCAAGATTATTAAACACTTTAGTTTCACGTCGTCGAGAAGTCAAGAAATTGATGAAGGATTCCAAAAACACACCTTTCCAATATGCACAATATGATATTAAACAACAAGCTTTGAAATTGACTGCGAACTCGATGTATGGTTGTTTAGGTTACAATAGGTCCAGATTTTATGCTTTACCATTGGCAATGTTAGTTACTGGTAAGGGTAGAGAAATTTTGATGAACACTAGAGAATTGGCAGAATCGTCCAATTTAAGAGTGGTTTATGGTGATACTGATTCTGTTATGATTGACACTGGTGTTGACAATTACAAAGAGGCCATCAAAATTGGTGAACAATTTAAAGTTCAAGTCAATGAGTGTTATAGATTATTGGAAATTGATATTGATAATGTTTTCACCAGGTTGTTATTACACGCCAAAAAGAAATATGCAGCTATAAATGTTACTTTCAATAAAACAACCAATGAAGAAACAACTACATTGGAGGTGAAAGGGTTAGATATGAAAAGACGTGAATTCTGTCCGCTTTCAAAAGAGATTTCAACATTTGTATTGAAGAAAATTTTATATGATTTGGATCCAGAAAATGCACTTTTGGAAATTTATGATTATTTGGATGATATGAAGACGAAAATACAAGCAAATGAATTTCCAGTTGATAAATATAAAATCAACACCAAACTTTCCAAAGATCCTAAAGATTATCCTGGTGGTAAGACTATGCCACCAGTTCAAGCTGCTTTGAGATTAAGAGAAGATGGTAAAGTGGTCAAAGCTGGAAGTGTGATCACATATGTTATTACTGCACCTAAGGATGAAGAAGACCAATCAACTGTTCCAGAGAGAGCTAGACCTATCCAAGAGTTACTTTCGAAAAAGGATCCAAGTTTGAAACCAGATGCCAATTTCTATTTGGAAAAGCAAATTTATGCTCCTGTACAGAGATTATTGGAAACAATTGAAGCAGTTGATATGGTTAGAGTGTGTACTTCCTTGGGTATTGATCCAAGTCGAGGCATAAAGAAAGAGAGAAACAACGAAGGTGGTATAGTACCTATGGAGTCAAGTATTTCCGATACTGAAAGATTTAAAGCAACAAGTTATTTGGTTCTAAATTGTAAATGTGGAAGTTCGTTTAGATTTGGTGGAATCATGGCATCCAAGGATTATAATGTTAGAATTAATGGTGTTTGTTGCCTGAAATGTGAATATTTGTTCCCAACTATTAAATTGACAGCTCAATTAGAATCAACGATTAGAAAACATATTGCTTTGTATTATGCTGGTTGGTTGGTTTGTGATGATCCAGCATGTGGTATCACAACTAGACAAATTTCAGTTTATGGTAAAAGATGTATTGGATCTTCTGGTAGGGCAATGGATTGTAAAGGAATAATGAGATACAGATATGGTGACAAACAACTTTATAATCAATTATTATATTTCAATGCTATATTTGATGTGGAAAAGACCAAGCACGGAGAATTGAGACCAATTATTGAAGAGTTGGATGAATCAAGTGATGAAAAGATTGCCAAATTACCTACTGGTCGAGTTTTTGCATTGGCTGAACAGAATAGGGAGTTGTTTGGGTATTGTCAAGAAGTAGTTCAAAAGTACTTGGACGAATGTGGTCGTCGTTATGTGAATATGGGGTCAATTTTTGATTTCATGAGTGTGTAGATTATATTTTAGTATGTATATTAGAATTTTGTAATATAAGTGTTTCTTGAGATTGATACATTTTGCAATTGCTGGCAGTATTTACAGGCCCCCTTATCGTACAGAGGGGTCGTGTATACGGACGAATTTGTTTTCCATTTTCTATTTTTCCAGATTTTTTTTTTTTTTTTTTGTTTCTATTCTGTTCATTCTTTAACAATTTGTTTTTTTTATTGTTTACACTCTAATTTCTATACTATCTGTTTGACAAAGTTTATCCTAACATCATTAATGAACTTTAACCAACAATCACTCAACGCATCGTCTCTATCGGGGATGAATTCCAACCAACAACAACAACAACAACCACTGCAACAGCAACAGCAGCAGCAACAACAGCGTGGTGGGAACTTGCCTGCGTTGACACCACAGATGTTGCAATCGTTAACACCACAACAATTCCAACTTTTCAGGTCTAATCCTCAATTTCAAGAAATGATGAGACAGTATATGCAGAAGCAACAACTTTTACAACAACAACAACAACAGCAGCAGCAGCAGCAGCAGCAGCAACAACAACAACAACAACAACAACAACAACAACAACAACAACAACAACAACAACAACAACAACAGCAACAACAAACTCAAAGTGCAGGCGGTGGAATGATGGCTGGAATAGGACAACAACTACCAGCACAAGCACTGCCTATGGCTCGAGAACAGTTTATGAAACAACAAATCATGCTCAACCAGCAACGTATGGCACAACAGCAGCAACAACAACAACAACAGCAGCAGCAGCAGCAGCAGCAACAACATCAACCACAACAGGGCCCACCAGGTCCACAACAATTACCCAATGGGATTCCTGGTCAGGTACCAGTTAATGCACAATTTCGACAACAACAAGGACAGCAACCGCCACAAATGCGTAGTGAAATGTCACCTCAAATGTTGAATTCACAAATTCCTCCAGGTGGAAACCAACCAATGCATGCTGGAAATTTTCCGGTGAATAAAATACCACCAGGTAGAACGCCTTCTGTTCCAGGTATGGGTGGTAATCCGCAAATGATTCCTGCTGGAGAACCAACAATGGCAGGACCACCAATGGCAGGAGTACCTGGTGGAATGCCTCTAATACTGGGACAAGGACCAACACCTGTAGTGGGTGGAGCCATACCACCTGGCCCAACAGGCGGAGTAGTTTCAAATGGACCACCAGGAGCTCCAATCAATCATCATCCGCACTTACCACCAGGTGTGACACCAGAGATATTGAGCAAGATTCCTTTGAAGCCTTTACAAAGCACTCATGAATGGTCAAACAAATTACAAGAAGATGGAAAGGAAATTCCACTTGATTTGAAAATGTATGAAGATTTGATTAGAAAAGATTCCGAGTACATGGGGAAATTCTCAAGACAAATACATGATAATAAATCAATGATGGAACATTTAGCAAGAGATATGAAATCATATAATCAAATTAAACAGTTGAGAATGAATTCCATTACTTTGTCTAGTAAAGGACAATACAATAATAGTATATGGGGTGAAGGTTATCAAGGTTATGGGAATGGAATAACCAATGCAAGCACCAAATTACTCATTCCGAATGGAGATGTTACAGACCGAACCATCAATGAGAGGGTAATGAAAAATAAAAATAAACCTGCACAGTATGTTCCAATACGTCTTGATTTTGACCAAGAAAGAGACATGTTTAAATTGAGAGATACATTTCTTTGGGATTTAAATGAAGAAGTCATTAATTTGGAAGATTTCACTACCCAGTTAATTGAGGATTATAAATTTATATCAAAGGCCAATTTTGAAACAATTTTGTCTACTATCAAAGAGCAAATTGCTGATTATCAAGAAAAGCCAACTAAAACAATGGGAGAATTACGAATTCCAATAAAAATCGATATCACTATAAATAATACTCAATTAACTGACCAATTTGAATGGGATTTATTGAATAGTGAAGAAGGTGAACCTGAAGAATTTGCTTCATGTATGTGTGATGAATTGTATTTACCAGGGGAATTCTGTACTGCAATTGCTCATAGTATACGAGAACAAACTCAAATGTATTATAAGGCTTTAAAAGCTGTTGGATACAATTATGATGGGTCACAAATCAATGAAGATGAAATCAGAAATCATTTTATGCCAGCTTTAAGATTAGTATCGTTTGATTCGGAAATGGTTGAAGACTTTTTCTCCATTTTAAGAAATCCATCAAGTGTACCAGATTTCTCACCTACTGTGGGGAAATTGACACAATTAGAAGTGGAGAGATTGGATAAAGAAATGGAAAGAGAGAGTAGACGGAAGAGAAGACATAATTATAATGAAGATCAACAGCCGGTATCCGGTAGAAGTTTCAATTCAAGAAGAATTGCAGGACATGCAGCCCGAGGTAACACAATCCCCGATTTATCTGATACTCCGAAGACATTTAGAACTCCAGCACCTTCGTCTATTTTACCAGGGGCAGTTGATTTGGGAGTGCCTGATATATATGAATACAATGAAGTATTGATTAATCGAACTCAAATTAAAAATCCAGATTATAGACCACCAACACCAATTGCTGTTGAAAATGAATTAGTAGATTATGACCATGATCCAATTGAAGGTACATTTATGGTTACAATTAGATTACCTGTATAAGTTATGTATTATAAAAAAGTAAAATAAATAAATAAAAAAAAAAGGGTGAGATTGGCGGATAATTCTAAATCCGTGTGTATATGTGTATAGTATGTACAATAATCCGAATCTGGAGATTTAGGGTTTTGTCTTGACTCCCCCACCCACCCCCTGTAATTCAACTACCCCACACAACACCAAAAAACAATTCACATGAAAAATACCACAGCAATACAAATATATATAAACCATAGATAACGCCATTATCACCTTAGTACTAAAAAAAAATCAACCATCAACATCTCAATCTCATTATTATGCCATCTGAACAAAAATATGCTTTAATCACCGGTGCATCCTCCGGTATAGGATATGCCCTTGCCAAAGAATTTTCCAAACGAGGATATAAAGTATTTGCTGCCTCACCATCAAATGTTCTTCATTTACAAAAACCATTAGAGGAACAATATGGGGTACGTTCCATATCATGTGATATAACCAATTTAGAAGATATTAAAAATGCTACCCAAATAGTAAAATCAGAAACTCAAGGTGGGAATTTAGATATATTATATAATAATGCCGGAATAGCTATTGGATCACCAGCTATTGAAATGGAAGAAGATAAATTAGATAAGATTTTCCAAGTTAATGTGATTGGTCATATTAATATAACTAAACATTTTGCACCCTTTGTAATTAATCGAAAGGGAAGTATTATATTTACTAGTTCTGTAGCTGCTAGAGTACCCTTAGCCTGGATAAGTGCTTATAGTGCTACTAAAGCTGCTATTGATGCATATGCGAAAACATTGTATTGTGAAATGGAACCATTTGGAGTTGATGTGAAATCAGTTATAACAGGTGGTGTAATGACACAAATTGGGAAAGAAGATAATAAAGAAGTGGAATCAGTATATCAAAAATCAATTTATAATGTGGATGGTATGATTGATAGTGTGATTGCTACTTCTCAAATGTCTTTGGATAATGGTGTTTCTCCCGAGAGTTATGCTAAAGATTTAGTTAATAAAATAAGTAAAAAATCTACAAAATTTAATCTTTATGCTGGGAAATTTGGTTATTTATTACATTTCATAGGTTATTATTATCCATTGGTTATTATTCGATGGATCATGGCATTTCATTTCAAACAATTGAAACCATTTGGTATTCTTAGAAAGAAGTATAGTAAATCTAAAAAATAAGTAGGGGGGACAAATTAATGGAGACATAATATAATCATCATCAGTTGTTGCGAAAATCGGCATTGCGTAATGTGGGTGAGTCTGAGTCTGCTGCCTTAAATGAGTAATTCGCTCTGCGGAACCGCGCGTCGTGCGAAAGCCACACGATCTCTCAATCGACAACAAAAATTTTTCACTCTTGTACCAAAGATTACATTTTAATATCTCTTCTTCTTCTTTAATATCAATCCACCACCAATGTCTAAAGATAAAGTATGTACAATTACACCAATTTCAAAAACCCCATTAACATCAAACTAACAATATCACCCCCCCTTTTTTTTTCTAGGTACAAGTAGATCCTTGGAAATCGTTTGTTGCCGGAGGTACAGCAGGAGCAGTAGAAGGAATAATAACGTATCCTTTTGAATTTGCTAAAACCAGATTACAATTAATTTCCAAATCATCATCAGCATCAAGAAACCCATTAGTATTAATCTATACAGTTGCTAAAACTCAAGGAATTTCTTCATTATATATTGGATGTCCTGCTTTTGTTGTGGGGAATACTCTTAAAGCATCAGTTCGATTTCTTGGATTTGATCTGATTAAAAATTTATTACTGGATAAAAATGGTAAATTATCTGGTCCTCGTGGAGTTCTTGCTGGTTTAGGTGCTGGATTATTAGAATCTGTTGTAGCAGTGACACCATTTGAAGCAATCAAAACAGCATTAATTGATGATAAACAACTGATAAAACCAAAATATCAAAATGGAGTGATATCTGGAACAGTTAAATTAGTACGTGATATGGGTTTTAAAGGAATATATGCTGGTGTTGTACCTGTTTCTTTAAGACAAGCTGCTAATCAAGCTGTTAGATTGGGAAGTTATAATGCAATGAAAACAATGATTCAACAAGCATCAGGACAAAAACCAAATCAACCATTAAGTGGACCAACTACTTTTGCAGTGGGGGCATTGGCAGGGATAATTACAGTTTATACAACTATGCCTATAGATACTGTAAAAACTAGAATGCAAGCTTTAGGTGCTAATAAATTATATAGTTCAACTTTGAATTGTTTTGTTACCATTTTTAAACAAGAAGGATTATTGACTTTCTGGAAGGGTGCTACTCCTAGATTGGGAAGATTGGTGTTATCTGGTGGTATAGTATTTTATTGTTATGAAAAAATCATGATCTTGCTTAATTAGAAACAGAGCAATTATTATTATATATATAGTGAATACTTTACAAATACATATAAAAGAAATGTATTAAAAAAAATATTGTCAGGCTATAATTTTAAATGATTTTATATTAATTATTTTCTATATGATGCCGCTAGCGGATTTTTGCATTCAACGATTTTCTTCATCGATATCATCGACTGCACTAGTGACAGAAGTTGTATTGACAGGTATATTTGACGGAGGATTCAAAATAGTTCTTTCCAATTGTTTAACACGATAATAATCAACCATCGATTTTAATATAATAAATAACCCAAATGCAATCAAACCATACGCAACATAAGGTGCACTTACTGAGTTACTTGATAACCAGTCGTCATTTTTCAGATCTCCAGAACCCGATGATGATGTTGGACCTTGAACAAACATTCCGGAATTATAATTATCTAATTTCCCTGTTATTTTTGTAGATTTATTAATATCGAAATCATTTGGATTATCAGGTTGATATTTTTTAGGTAATTCATTTGGATTACCGAAATTTTTTGGAATTAAATTCCATCCATACATTATTAAATTTATTCCTAAACCTGCTCTTGAACCTTGTTTTGCCGCATGAGAAGTATGTAATAAATAACATAATATGAAACCAATGAATTGGAAAGCAACTGTAACCAATGCATTCCATACGAAATTTGCAATATTACCAACAGGTAAACCTTGAACAAAAACTTCATCTTCATACATTGGAGAAATCATAGTCAGTTCCCAATATTCAGGTGATGAATCAGCAGCGGCTTCTTCATAAGTAGGTGGATGTAATTCTTGTTCTTGTCTCATTTCTTCAGTATCTGGTTTCGCCATCAAATTTCGAAATACTCCATCGGTCCCTTGTCCAATAAATCTCCCATTATTTGTTTGCATTCTACCAGTTACTATCCCATTGTTTATTCTTTCGTATGTTTGTTTCACGGGGAAAAAATGATACAATACTCTTTGTATTCGTTGTTTCGTGGTTAATCGAGGTGGATTCTGCAGTTCTAAATCAAAATCAGTGGTTGTTGATGTAGATGGTCGTGCGCCACCTGTTGAAGAAGAAGAAGAAGAAGAAGAAGAAGATCCTTCTACTGATTCATGGATCGGTTCAGATGTGGAAAGCCTCGTATCTTCATCCAGTGTACTCGGTATACTTGTTCCATATTCTATTTGTTGTTGTTGTTGTTGTGGTGGTGGTGATGATTTTTGTTCTGGTTCTTCCGTATCCTCTCGATCATCAAACACTTCTTTCGATGCAAATGATTCTAAAAGGTTATTGTCTGGTGAACTTTCATTCATATCGTCATTTGTGTCGTTCGACGTTAGCTATTAAAATAAGTTATGTTAGTATAATGTGTTTCAATTTTCGTACCCTCGTATTATTAAAAAAAAGGGTATAGGTGGCACAGCCCGTTTTCCGGAGTCCCCCTTCTCCCAGGGCAGGAGACAAATTAACTGTGCTGCACACATCCCAAGCAGGTCGGGGGGAAAATAGTACATACTCTATCGTAAGCAGTCATATGTGTTGGATAATGAATATGAATAAATAGGTTGTATTAATAGTTGTGTAAAACTTGGGAACTAAAAAAAAGTAGAGATTTAAACAAAGGGGCAATTAAGGAAAAAGAAAAACAAGAAATGCATGGGTAATATTTTATTTTTCTCTTCGTAATACAATCAAAATCCAACGTCCCCCAGGCACACGACCCGTTAAATATAGATGCAAAACAGTTGTAAATCTCTGGTATTATTACAATCTTCTTCCAATGATCAGTTGAAGGATAATAGGCTAGTCTTACAAGAATAGTATCTCGTTGATCTTTGAATTAAACGTAATGGAACTCGTATAACTCTCAGTAGATCAATAAATCAATCGATCCGTATAATTTAGAAATAGATATATGTGTATATATATGTAAATATAAAGTTATACAAAACAACGAACTACTAAATCAAACTTCTTAAAAGAAGAAAACACTTGCAATAAGATTTGTTCTTTTATCTTTCAAAACAAACAATAAAAAGGAGGGGGGGAAGGGAAAGGAAACCAACTAAAAAAACACCAGAATATATATATAAATCAAAAAAATAGAATAGAATAAAAAATCAAACCTTGTTATAAAACCAAATAGAAAATCATGATATCAAAGACAACAACAACAACTCAGAAGAAGAATAAGAATAATAATAAAAAGTAGTCTTTAATGAAAAAAAAAAAATAACGTTAACATATAATTGAATAGTTCATATCTAAATGAAAGATTGTTTTTCTCCAAATACAGGTAAAATTGAGTGTTCAGATATTATCTTAAATTATCAGGATTGGCAACGTGTAATACATTTCGTGAATAATCAACTTCATCAACAAGCGATCCTTCACTCAATCGTCTTCGGCCCATCATAACCGGATTCATTCTCGGATCAACAAATCCATTCTTTGGTAAAGTGTTATTTCTCACCAAATCATCTGCTGGATGTTGGAATGGATTGGCCATAGGCATTTCTAACATGTTATTAGGGGTTCTTCTTGATCCTATCTTTGACCCATTAGTTCTTGTTACGGGTTTATCAAAATATTCTTCTTCATCATCTTCATCGTCACTTCTATTTCTCATGAAGATATAAACACCAACAATTAGTAGTGACAATCCTGCAATTCCACCAACAACTCCTCCAACAATTGCACCAACTGGTGTTGATGATTTCTTTTCAGTGGCTGCACCGGAGCTGCTTGAAGAACCAGATGACAGACTACTAGAAGATGACGATGAGGATGTGCCATCAGATGTTGAAGATGCACCAGTGGAAGAAGCATCCTGGGTAATAGTTTTATAGATAACACTACCATCGGAGTTGCTTATAGTAGACACAATAGTCTCAGTACTTTGTGCCTCATCATCAGTTGTTGGAGCTGTAGTCGTTAAAGAAGATGATCCGTTGTTGTTACTTGATGAGCCAGTGGATGATGGATTTGATGTTCCAGAAGAACCAGTGGCACCACCGGTGGATGATGATGATGATGCGGTTCCTGAGGAAGATGAAGAAGATCCAGCGGTTGAAGATGAAGAAGAACCATATGCAAGAGCTTGGTAAATGTTATAAGCACTGCTACCTCCGCACATCTCTGATTCATATCCAGGACAAGTTTGATCACATTGGGACGAGGAAACTTTGAGTGAAGAGCTAGGCAATGAAGATAAACATATACACTCTTCACCTTTGATGGCAACATATTGTGATTTTGGACATTTGCCAGTACAATAACCAGATGACTGATATATAGACTCACCTTGAGAAGAGCCACCCGATATGGATGAATAACAACCCAAATTGTTTGTTGGTGAATAAACATCTGCCCCCAATACTAGTGACATAGTAGTCAAGAATGACAATAAGGTTATGAAAGGTAGTTTAGCCATTGGAATACAGATAATCTTTCGGCTGTGTGTGATGTGTTATTTTTTTTTAACAAAAAATGTTGGTA
>JAKTVG010000016.1:0-68903 GCA_030557085.1 Candida gigantensis
GTGGGCTAGAACTAAAATGATAAAAATTGGAGGAAGGAGGAAAGCAAGCAGGGAACGGATAAGTTAAACTTTTGTAGTTTTTGTTGTTGTTGTCTTGTCTGCTGCGGTTTCGGTCTAATTTTCTAGTTCCAAACCACATCCCTTACAGATATAGAAAGAATGGATTTACGATTTTACTTCTCAAGCATAGAAACACAATAAATTTAAATTGTTGAATTATTTAATTCATTATACGTTTTGTAGCTCGCTCTTGATCCCGCCCCAAGAAGTTTATTGCCCTTTTGTTTTTTTTTTTGGGGGGTCGAGTAATTTGGATTAAAGGCTTTCTCCAACATCATGCATGCATGCGAAGAATGAATGTAGTTTGGAGAATTTTATGTGGGTGAAGGATTCCGAGCAATATTCCACTAAGGAAGCGCAACCACAACAACCACAACAACCACAAATAATAATTGTTGCAATTGCAAAGAAAAATTACATTGGAAGCAAAAAATTTCGAAAGGGGGGAAAGAAAGAAGGGGGTTGTTAAGTGTAATAGGGGGAACGAGTGGAAGCAATATCCAGGAGTTTAGAATAACCATAGGAGGAGACGATAAAAGAACCTTTTCCTTTATGCTCCTATACCCGGTTCCCGTAGAAGGCTGGGTAGCCTAACCACCAGACAGTGGCGAGCACAAAAAAAATACCTCTAGACTAAAACTTTTAAACCATAAAATAATGCAAAATTTCAAGCGTTGGTACTTGTGATTTACATGTATTGTTTAACGTAAGGGAACAAAACCAATCTAGGGTAAAAAGGGAAATAGTAAGAGAACAAACAACAAGAGAGGGAGTTATTATATTGGGTAAGCAATCCAAAATCGTGCTAAAAATGGAAGAAACTAGCATTTCATTTAGTCTTAACGTCAATCTTGCTGAGACAAGTCACACATACTGACACACACACACAACACACACACAGACGTATAACGCACTAACAGATACATAACTCTATCTTCAAGCTACCAATGGGGTACTAACTTTGCAAAGAAAAAACCTAGTTGCAAGACTGTTCCAACACTAATTTATTCGTCAATTGTGATATCAACGACAAATCTCATATATTGCACACTAAAAGTGAAAAATTTTTTTGCAGGCAAATTGGAAAGTTGGAAAGTTCGAAAAAAAAATCAGCCCATTTTTCTTTTCTTTTTCCCTTTTCCATGAGCGGTTACGAGCTAAATAAACTATAAATATACATATGCAGTGTAGATGTACATGCAAGCCCATAACCAATTTTTAGTTTGCTTAGCAATTTTGGGTTTAGTTTAACGCGTCCCACATCCTCGACATACTTTTTTTTTTGCAGTTTGTAGATTTTGTGTAATCCGCACCTGAAATATTATGTATGGGGGAAAAGAGGGAGGGCTTTGAAAAATGGAAAATGGATAGATGCGGATCTTTATTAAAATTCCCGTAGATCTATGTTTTGTTAATTCCGTCTGGTTCATTTTTGAATTCCCAAAGTAATCGTGGCCCATGCTAAGCATTAATCAAGATAAACTAATGCAAGCAATAATAGGGATCAAGCCAATTAAAAGATGCATATACCCCATTCTTTTCATTCTTGTTCAATTGAAAAGGAATCTGCTCCAGGAAACAGACATTGAACAGATTTACCCGTCATTGAGTCTGTGCTAATGATGTTTTTGTGCATCAAGAGAACAAACTTGTACCATTACTCCTGTTTCAAATGTCAAATTTGCAGAGCACAGTAGTACGTACATACGGTACATACAGTTCACTTTAACTCATGTGATGTGGGAATAGAGGCATAGTTTTTAAACGTGTGGAACACTAGTCACTACAAGCGGAATATAGTTCCGAATCAAGAATATCGAACAGGAGAAGAAGAACAAGGAGAAGGGGGAGGGTTGTGGGTTGTGGGTTGTGGTTGTTGTTTTCGCTTCTTTGTTGAGCCTTCGGATTAAGCTTGTGGCGAGAGATACAGGAAAAACTAACCATTGGCTCCCCCAAAATATAAACTAACAACAATAAGAAAGATGAAGCCCTGCGTTATCGTACGTTTTCTTCCCGCGAAATAACTAAAAAAAAAATACAAGAATTAGAAAAGTTTAAAAAAGAAACGAAGGATGTTATGGAACCTCACCTGTTGACTCCTTAAAGAACTCACAAACCATACTCGATACAAGTTGCAAACTCATCTATTATCCCGAGGAAGAAGGAACAATATATAATTTTTAGTTATCACGAGCAAAGCAATCAAGTGCAAAGACCACAAGATACGCATAAATTAGATTGCAAAAAACCCAAAATTGGATATATGCAAGATTCACAAATTAGGAAAGTTCCTTCCTTCCCTGTGGTGCTTGTGTACTAACTACACAATTTTTCAAAAAAAAAATAATACTAACAACAAGATTGCACAGGCAATCTGCATCTTGAAAACACCGAGAGAGAGACACAACCCAACCCTCCCATTGTTTAGTAGCTTTTTGATTTATTTTATTTTTTGCTTTAGTTAAGGGCTTAGGAGAGTACCGACAGATAGTCAGTAGGTATTGTGGCTAAGAAGAAGTAACTGGACCTAACAGAATGGCACGGAGGAGCACATACGCATCACGTATCCCGTAAAGAAGTTTTTGGCTTGAGCAGGTCGGAAAAAAAGTAAAGTCTAGGTCCTCCCTCCTCTAATCTTGTGACTTAAATTTTCAAAAAGAACTAGCACAAGTGAACTTTGTCATACTCTGATTGTTAATCGAAAACTAAAGTCAAAAGCTAAAAATAAATCAATTGATAGATAGATTGATAGATAACAAGGTGCGATTACTTAATCAATAAGATCAACATCTAGAGATCAAGCCGAGGATTAGCTAAACCGATTTTTATCATATACAAAAATGGAAAACATTTTTGTTGAGCTTTGTCGAGTAACTAACTTGTCCTACTTCCCTTCGCCCTCCCCCTCATCTCTTTCTCTGCCACGAGATTTATTCTTGGGTTCGGTTTCAGGTTTGGTGTCGTTTGGTTTGTTTTTACTAGTGCTGGTGCTTTGTGTAAGTAATACTGATACGTAGTCTATTTAATTGGAAGACGGAGTTTAATATCCACAAAAATAATCGATTTTGTTCTATTCTTATAATAACCAGGGATGTATGCATGCATGTGTACAAAGTTTACAATAGTACAAAAACCCACAAAACACTTAATTAGGGCAATGTGTGTGAAATATGGCTTTTTTCAAAGACAATGCACAAATGACACAAAGTAACAAGTGAATATGCATAAGTAACAATAGAAATTGCTATTACGGTGGGAAAGCAAGATTGTTGTTTTGATAATGTAATTGCCATTGTTGAAGAAAAGAAGGAAAATTTTCAAGGGTATACCCAACTTGTTAACATCGTCTCCTAGACGAACAGAAGTAAGTTATTTCTTTGTAGCTGAAACTAGTTTAGTATGAAAGAGAAGCCCCTCCACCATTAGAAGCAGAAGCAAAGACCTTCCAACTAAAACTTAAAAAAAAAAAAAAGAAAACAACCATCATGCACAGGCATTGCGCGCGATATGAGATATTGCAGATTGTATTTTTTTTTCTATTTTATAAATTTTTAGTTCTGTTGTGTGTGGTGGTTGGAAAGTAGGCGGTGGGTATCTATTTCCATTTTGCTCTTGACAATGGGGGGAGATACTTTTACAATAAGGATGCATGCATATATGCATGTACTAGCTATTGTGTTTTCAAAAAATCTTGCGGCCGTGAAAAAAACAAAGAAGGGTGGTGGTGGTTTGGTTATTGGTAGTCAATCCAGCTAAATTAACCTTCTCGTTTGTGGTTATGCATTTCATGCAAGTTTGTATTTTGAATATTGCATTTGATTTGGTGAAAGGATTCTGGGAAATGCATTTGAGTTTTTTTCGGCTACGAAGATGGTAAAAGGGAAGCTTCCCATTGTACTCGAAAGGATAGAAGAAAGGAGTACACAACCAATGCAAAAGAAGGAACTAAGGGAGGAAGCGCGAGAGTTAGAACGAGAGGGAGAGAAAACAGTATGGGGAGAAACAAACTGTAATTTCTTACGGCATTTCCCTTTTCGGATCTAACCTGCAAAACTGAGATTTGCCAATCTCAAACATGAAATAATAATAATATAATAATAACTGTGCAGATTATTATTTATTTTTAGGGTTAGTGTACTTTGCTCTTTTGGTCATTATTAATTCCTTTTAATTCTTCAATTATGGTGTTTGGAGGAAGCGAGTGGAGGAGGAGGAGGAGGAGGAGGCAGTAAAGGAATGGTATTGGATTTGCAATGATGACGATAACCAAGAAAGCACAACGAGAGCACGTTAAGAAATTAAGTTACAGTTTGTTTCACTACTTGTAGGTGCTGCGCAGGGATTTGGGTTTTATGCAAATGTAGTATAATAGGGCAGTTGGATAGTACATCTGCAGATGAATATACAACGCCAAAAGAAATGACAAAGGAATGACAAATTATTTATCAACCCCAAGAGGGACACAAAACAGGCTGTTGTGTAAGGAAATTTAGCTTTGGTTATTTTTGGCTATTCTTTGGAGGGAAGCAAAGTACCAGAGTAAAGCAGAGAAGGGAAGGGAAGAGAGGAGAATAAACTTTTTAAGTTAATCAGGCATAAGAAACGATGCTTATACATATAACAACTTATGATGCATATGCATAATTGTTAGCAAGAGTAGATTTTGATTACACCCACAAAGATTTCATTTCTTTCCTTTCCATTTTTGCAATTTAATCATTCATACATCACACACACAGCACCCACGCATGCACACACACACCACAGATTTAACACGTAACACATAGTTAACACTAGATTAGATAATGTAAGAGGGAGTAATAAATAAATTACCCTATATTTTTTTTAACACCCTGTACCTAAGTTACACAAGCAAAGGAACTACAGGCGTCCACAAAACCGGGCTAGTCCCAAAATATGAGTGAAATAGGATTTCAGCCCAGGGCAAAGAATTAATCCAATACGTGAATCACAACAACAACAACGACAATTAATACGAATAGAAGGAAATTGAAAATTTTTTTTAATATAAATAACATTACAAAAGATCAATTTAATTGAAAAGTACCAAATTTTAATAAATTTCATTTTTGGGTTTTTTGTTTTTTTCTTTGTTTATTTTAGATTTTATTTTATCAATTTCAATTTCATTCCCATTCCGAACTGGTGCCCCCCCCGTTTGAAAACATATATATAACCCCCCAACCGCAACCCTCAACCCCAAATCCGAACTACCGCAAACCCAAACGCAAACCATACGATTTAGCGTGAATATCAGAAATAAGATTTAAAAACAACCCAAAAGTTCTTGAAATAAACTTTTTCTACTACTATTCCTTTTTTTTTTTGTTGTTGCAATTATCTACAAAGTCATCATAAATAATAACAACTACAGCCCTTTCTCCTACATACAAAGAATCACAATCAAGTCTTGGCTGTCATAACAACAACAGCTTGATAAAGAGAACCCATACATATATACGATCTTTTGTTTGTTCTTTTGAAGTTAATTTAACAAAAGTATCGATACAATCAACATAAACTGTTACTAAGTTTAAATCAGAAAATTTTTTTATTAAACTTTTACGTTTAGTATTTTCTAAAAAAAAAAACTAGACCTACCACCAAGTGTTCCGCTGCTCCCCCAAAGGAATCTACTACAGCTAGAAACAATCAGTTGACTTTTTAGTTCAGAAACACAGTGACATAGACAAAGACAAAAGACAGAGAGATAGTATTTTTTTTATTTTTGTATCTTTTTTTTGTTGTCCCTTGCATACATTCACTTACATCTTAGTTATACATTTTTCCCTTTCCGACACCACCACCACGACTACAAATCAGTGGGAAAATTTTTTTTCTATTTAACATTCTATTAGTTTTAAAATTCCTTTTCATTTGTTAGTGGATATATATAATTGGCTTTCATTTCATTTGTTTATTAGATCACAACACCATCTACTCATTTGTCAGTCATTTTCACTCATTGTTAGGTGAATTACTTTTAATTATAAGAAAAAAAACCAAGCACACACAGCCCTTTTGGACAGTCCCCTTGCATTAGTTTTTTTTTTCAGAGACAGAGGAAGAGAAACAACATAGAAGCAAAAAAAAATTCAAATCATTTAAATCAACTTATAAAGACAGACAGACAGACATACATTAGCATTTGTTTATCTTTATTTAAACCTGTTTAAATTTTTATTATTACACTAGATTCTACAACTACAATTTTAGATTCATGTCAACATATTCAATACCCTACTATAATCAAATGAACGGGAACTATAACAACAGCATACCTCAACAAGCCTCTGCAGCTGCAACTGCTGCTGGTCAACCAGGAGGATATCCTCAACAAGCAAGCAATACACCATCTGGTCAAGCACAAGGACAAGGCCAACAGCAAGGTCAACAAGCTGGAGTACAACAACCTTACAACTATATGTTTTATCAACAAGGTCAAACCCAACCGGGTCAACAACAACAGCAACAACAACAGATTGATTACAATTCATATAATAGATACCTGTACCCAGGCTCATCTCAAGCCAATTACTACCAACAATCAATTCCAGGCCAATTGTCTCAACCTCAACCACAACACTTTAATGCATCTAATCGTAACTACACAAGTGCCCCTGCTGCCCCTCCAATACCATCTGGTTCAGCTTCAGGTCCACTGCAACAAGGTCCACAACATCAACAACCACAACTACCACCATCAGTAGCACAACAACAATCGTCACAACAACAGCCACAACAACCCACTCCAGTCCAAGATACTTTGAATCCAGCAAATACTTCAACAGTGGGTCAATTTCAACCTCCTGGTATTAGACCCAGAGTGACAACCACTATGTGGGAAGATGAAAAGACATTGTGTTACCAAGTCGACGCCAATAATGTTTCCGTGGTGAGAAGAGCCGATAATAATATGATCAATGGTACCAAATTACTCAATGTTGCTCAAATGACTAGAGGTAGAAGAGATGGGATCTTGAAATCTGAAAAAGTGAGACATGTTGTTAAAATCGGATCTATGCATTTGAAAGGAGTTTGGATTCCTTTTGAACGTGCGTTGGCAATGGCTCAACGTGAAGGTATTGTTGATTTGTTATATCCTTTGTTTGTCAGAGATATCAAACGTGTCATACAAACAGGTGTTACCCCTGGTGCTGGTGTATCAGCAGCTACAGCAGCTGCTCCAAACAACAAACCAAGTTTACCATCTGGTCCACCAAAATCAGCAGGCGGCACTCCAAAAGTTGGCGCAGCTATCACTTCAAATGCATCAAACACTAGTCCTGTAAATAGCAAGTCCACCCCAACTCAACCTAGTTACTATCAAAACTACAGTCAACAACAGTATCCACAACAATATGCTCAATATAATGCGGCTAACCCATCATCAGCAGCATCAGCAACCACATCAGGATCTGTTTCCCAACAAGCTGGAGCTACAGGTTCTACGGCGTCTACAACTGCCAACGATCAATACCCTGCACAGCAACAACAACAACAACCACAACAACAGCAACAAATGTACGGATACCAACAGAGTTATTATCCAAATAGTAATAGCCAATATTATCAAAATTACTATCAACAACAACAACAAGGTCAACAACCTCAGCAACAACAAAGCTACTCATCATATCCATACCAACAACTGCAGGCACAACAAGGTCAACAACCACATCAATCTGTAGCTGGAGCAGCTGGTGGAGCTGCCAATACACCTGGTGCAGGTAATGGTTCTGTTCATCATTCACCTCAAGTACAACCACTTGCTCAAACATCACCTCAACAACAACAAACCCATGGTGCTGCTCATTCTCCAGTACAATCAAATACGCTGGTGAAAGACGACAAGTAAAAACATTTTTTACAAAACAAGAGTCATTTAACTATTCATCTAAAGAAAACCCCATAAAATAAAAAAAAAAAAACAAAACTTTAATGTGTGAGATATATTTAATAATACTTTCAATTCTAATAGACCTAGTACAATTTAACCAAGTCCCATTTATATAGTGTGTAATAATAAATAAATTTTTTAGTCGATTTTTTTTTTAAAAAAACCGCCCCTCAACCAAATAGAAAAGGGTCCTTAAATAAATAAGTATGTATGTATGTATGTTTTTGTATGATATGTATCAGTGCTTATGCATGGAGCAACAACCACGCAACAACAACAACCTGTAATAAAGTTATTTTTTTTGGGTTTGCTGGTTCCCGTACCACCACATGTATGGAACCCCCCCCTCCAATGGTTAGTTCGAATTACACAAATTTGGGGGAACAGGGCGAGGGCGAGGGCGAGTTCATGCAACTGACGTTAAAATTTAGCACGAGAGAAGCAAGCAAACAAAAAAAAAGAATAAAAATAGAATTCACCTAGAATGGGGCCCACTATGGCCCGTGTAAGATTCCCACGTAGTTGGGGATTTTCGTACTATTCCACGAACTTATGGGTTGTTGTGCTAGGTGTAGTACTGGCGGTGCCTGTTCTTCTGGATCAACCCACTAGTCATTTCATTTGTAATATCGTTCCGTGAGAAACTTGAATTGTAGGCGTATAAGGTGGGAATAGATGTTGGTGTGGTAGGAAAGGAAAACATGCGGACGAAATGCACGACCAAATGTAGATTTTTCACGCGTGTCATTATTTTTCATTTTCCGCCCACCACCACCACCACCACCACCACGATCAACAACAACAACAAGCAAAAAAAAAAAAATTTTTTTTTTATTAGAACCCAATTTATTTATTTTTCCAGATCTGAATCAATCATAACCTTATCCCCAATCATGAAGGCAACCATCCTTTCCCTATTCCTCCTTCTCCTTACATTTACATCCGCACACAACGTGTTGATTGAACCATTTGGCAAACAATGTTTCTATGAAACTTTAAGTAAGAATGATGAATTAGCCATTAGTTTCCAAGTAGGATCAAGAAACCCAACAAATTCCGAACAATATACTGTTGATTTTTATATTAATACTCCACAAGGACAAATTATTTTGAAAAAGATGGATTTGGATCATGGTGATGAAACAATCAAGGCTCCTTCATCTGGGAAATATACTTATTGTTTCAGTAATGAACGAAGTGGTCGTGTTGATTTAGATGTTAGTTTCAATATTCATGGTGTCATTTATGTTGATGTGAATGATCCAAAACTGGACAGTTTAGAATATGCTATTCAAAGATTGAGTCAATTGACAGATGACGTAAGGGCAGAACAAGGTTATTTGGTGATTAGAGAAAGAACTCATAGAAATACTGCAGAATCTACTAATTCAAGAGTTAAATGGTGGTCTGTTTTCCAAATTTTGGTTGTTGCTTTCAATTCAATCTTTCAAATTTATTACTTGAGAAGATTCTTTGAAGTTCAATCTGTTGTTTAAATAGGTATTTTTTTGTTTGTCATCATGTGTATAATAATAATTTTACACCAAGAAGAGATATTAATGAAAAGTTAAATTTTTTGCAAGAATGTATCCTTGAAGGGAACATTCTTGTTGACAACCACTCGTATTGATCAGTTTCATCTTCACTCTAAACCATGTAATATATGTTTGATCTAATTTGATAGTAGGATACCAATTGGATTGAGAAATACATGAAATGCCAGACCAAAATTTGGAATTTCCTGATATCTATATACAAATTGATTACCAGACCTTTCAATTTCATCCCCAACTATAGCACAATTCTTACCAAGGTTGATTGTTAGATTCGGTACCTTAGGTTTGTTCACTTGCTCTAATACCAACCAATAGTTTTTCTTCTCTCTGGCCCTGTGCCCGCGCGAACGAACAAGAACACGGTGCAACGCGTTTGGTGCGAAGAATTTTTTTCTCTTTCTTTTTTTTCGCAGTTCATCATCACTCAGGCTTCTTTATCCTCATCGATGGGAACAGAGAACGATTCGAATAAAAACACTCCAAAAAAAAAAACAACATACATAGATACTTTTCTATTACAATTAAAAGATCAAATAATCATGAGTTGGTATCAACGGAAGAATAACGGTGATCCAACCGCCACTCCGAAACGAGAAAGTAAAGTACAAGTTCCCTCTTCTTCCCCCATCATCATTGAAACATCTCCCGTTCAGCGTCATCAAACTACGGAACAACCTTCAATTACAGAACAAAGGGAAAAGGACAGACAAAAGGAGAAAGAACTAGAATCGAAAAGACAGAAAATCAGAGATCATCCTGATTATGCATTGATTAGAAAGAATTTTAGTTATTTGGAAGAAAGACATATTTTGAAAGCATTTGTTATATGTAAGGGGAAGGCGAGAGATATATCTATTTATTTACGGAAAAATTTCAATGAAGAGGAACATTTGAGAAAAGAAGCAGAAGCTAAAAAGAAAAGGATTAGGGAAGATGATGAACTTAGAGAAAGGAATCGAAAGAAAAGATTTGAAGAACAAGCTAGACAACTTGAATTAGAACGTGGGATAATTAAAAAGACGACGAATGAATATGAAGAAGAAGATGAATCTCCAATCAAAAAAGTTAAAGGTAAAGCAAAAGTTAAAATTGATGACATGTCACCTACAAAAAAACCATCTATTACGCCTCCTCCTCCTCCGGCAATACAAGAAAGATCAACTAAAGTTAATGTGACTACTAAGAAATCAATAAGTGCCAAATATAACCATCAATCAACATTGGATAAATATGCAAGACTAGAACCGTTACCCGTGAAAAAGAGAAAATTAGTAAGGTTATCTTCATTAGAGAGTTCATCATCCACTGCTCCAAGCTCAAGATCTATGTCTCCTATCCCCGTACCTGTTGGATTTGCTGCCAAGTACAGCTACAAGAGTTCATTACATGAACCAGAAGTGATTGAAATAAAGGACGACGATGAACAAGAAGAAAAAGAACAAGAGGATGAGTTGGAAATGTTGGAGAGACGTATTAGAGACAATCATAAGCGATCCAAAGAGAAGCAACAACAATTACAACTACAACAGTCTAAAAGAGAAGTCATTGTGCTTGACGATGACGACGAGGAAGAAGTAGTAGAAGAAAGACATACCACCACCACCAAGCAACGAAAGAAAAAGGGGATCAATGATATATTGGACGATGAAGAGGAGGATGTCGAAAGTGATTCATTAGATGAAGCGGAAGATGATGATATGGATACTGGATATACGTCAATTGATCTGAAAGTCTTGGAATTTATAAATACTGGATCAATTGAAGATATATGTGATATATGTACAATTGAACCTAATGTTGCTGAGATTGTTATATCTCAACGACCATTCCGTACACTTGATGATATTGCTGAGAATGATTTCCCATTGAATGAAACAGATACTAAAAAGAGTAGAAGGAAGAAAGTTGGGTTAAGAATGATTGAAAATACTGAAAGTAACCTTAAGGGATATAAAGCCATTGATTCACTTATTCAAAAATGTTCCGAATATGGGACAATGTTATCTAATCACATGTCTGGTTGGGGTATATCGTTAACGGATAATGACGAAGGAGAATTGAATATGGTTGATCTTGATCCAATTGAAGAGAACGAAGTTATTGATCTTGAAGAGGAAGACGAACAAGATGATGCTGATGATGATGAAGTAATCATGATCAAGAAGAAACATTTAGGATTCAAATACATAAAGCATAAACCAGCATTATTGTCTGAAGATATCACATTGAATAATTATCAACAAGTTGGAGTCAATTGGTTAAATCTTTTATATCAAAATAAATTATCATGTATATTAGCTGATGAAATGGGTCTTGGTAAGACATGTCAAGTGATTGCATTCATGGCGCATTTAAAACAAGTTAGAGAAAGAGGTCCACATTTAGTAGTTGTTCCAGCATCAACCATTGAGAATTGGTTACGTGAATTCCAGAAATTTTGTCCTGATTTAGCTGTTCGTGCATATTATGGATCACAAGCAGAACGTGAGGAATTACGTTATGATTTGCTTAATGATGATTTTGAAGTCTTGGTGACTACTTATAATTTGGCTTGTGGGAGTGCTGCAGATACAAAATTCTTAAAATATTTAAATTTCAATGTTATTGTTTATGATGAAGGTCATTTATTGAAAAACTCAATGTCTGAAAGATATATCAAATTGATGAAATTGAAAGGCCAATTCCGTTTATTATTAACTGGTACTCCATTACAAAATAATTTGAAGGAATTAGTATCATTATTATCATTTATGTTACCTGAATTATTCAGTGAGAAAAAGGAAGAATTATCAGGAATATTTAATCAAAAATCAGGAACAGTTACAAAGGAGAATAATAAACATAATCCATTATTAGCACAACAAGCAATTAAAAATGCTAAAACCATGATGACTCCATTTGTATTGAGACGACGTAAAGATCAAGTATTACAACATTTACCTGCCAAAATACATGAAATTATTCATTGTAAAATGACACCTGATCAATCCAAAATATATTCTAATAGTTTCAATAATGGGAAATATGTAAGTTCAGAAAGACAAAGAAGAAAAACATTATCAGTTGAAGAAGCTACCATTTTGAATAGAGACAAACCAATTGCTAGTTCTTCAAATGTATTAATGGAGCTTCGAAAAGCTGCCTTGCATCCATTATTATTCAAAATGAATTATACCGATTCGATTCTTAAAGAAATGAGTAAAGCAATCATGATGGAGCCACAATACGCTACAGCCAACCAATCTTATATTTTTGAAGATATGCAAGTAATGTCTGATTTTGAATTGGATAGATTATGTCATTCATTCCCTAAAACATTAAATAAATGGAAATTATCCAATGATAAATTTTTAGATAGTGGGAAAATAATTGAATTAAAGAAAATTTTACAATCAGTGATTACAAAAAATGAAAAAATCTTAATTTTTTCAATGTTTACTCAAGTTTTAGATATTTTAGAACGAGTATTATCTTTATTCAATTATAAATTTGTTAGATTGGATGGTAATACACCAGTACAAGAACGACAAGATTTAATTGATGTTTTCAATCAAGATAACGATGATGTTCACGTATTTTTAATCTCGACAAAAGCAGGAGGAGTAGGGATTAATTTGGTTGCAGCCAATCATGTTGTATTATATGATCAATCATTCAATCCTCATGAAGATAAACAAGCAGAAGATCGTGCTCATAGAGTGGGACAAAAGAAAGAGGTCACTGTTTATCGAATGATTAGTGATGATACGATTGAAAAGAATATTCTTTCAGTTGCCAAGAACAAATTGGAACTTGATGATAAAGTATCAACATTAGAATCAATTGTGTATAATAGTTAAAAACAATAAAAGATCCAACCTTTTTTTATTTTTTTAGGCGAGCGTGTGAGTGTGTGCGTGGCGATATGTCACACCCACGCGAGTGTTAATTTTTCTCGTCATAGATAGATAGAGCGAGACGGACGCCCGAAGAAAAGTGCAAGTGCAAGTGCAAGTGTAAATGTAAATGTAAATTTATTCCGTTGTGTAAAAACCGAAAAAATACCGCGGAGGGGCAGAAGAAGTATATCAACAAACCAGACTATAACAGAGTGTGTGGGTTGAAGGAAATTAAATAGGGAGACGAGTTGCAAGCACTGTCTCAAACGTTTTATAGTTATCAGTGGTGTAATTCGGAGTTTAACGAAAACTCTGGGGTTGGTCTCGGTTTGGTTTGGTTTAGTTTAGTTTGGTCTGCTTTGTTGTAAGGCATCACATGATACAAAAATTCATTGTATGGCATGGCCACCCCCAACGGGCGTTGCGGTTTTTTTTTGTTACCCCTCTCCACCACCAGGTGGTCGAGTTCTACCGAGCTAGCGGAAAAATTAGTGAAAATTGCCACAAGACAACAAAAAGTAAAATAAAATAAATGACAATCTTCGCATTAAAGGAAGTTGGGAAAGGAAAAAAATTATTAACTTTCTTTTTTTTTTTTATATCTCTGATATATATAAACAACAATTTTCATTCAGTTTTTTTCTTTCCCCAGAGTTGCTGTTAACTAATCTTTGCTTTTTTTTCACTATTTAGATTATTACTATATATTAATATCATTTATCCATCATGGCTCCATTCGCAGGCATTACTGAATTACCACCAGATCCATTATTCGGATTAAAGGCGCGCTATAATGCTGACCCTCGTTCAAACAAGGTTGACTTGGGAATTGGTGCTTATAGAGACAACAATGGTAAACCATGGATTTTACCAGCTGTCAAACAAGCAGAACAGAAGTTGGTGAGTTCTCCTGAATATAATCATGAATATCTTTCAATTAGTGGGTATGAACCATTTACAAGTAGTGCTGCTAAAGTTATCTTGGGGGAAAATTCTTTAGCCATCAAGGAAAAGAAAATTGTTTCACAACAAAGTTTATCAGGTACTGGTGCTTTACATTTAGCTGGTGTTTTCATTAAAGAATTTTATAAAGGAAATCATACTATTTATTTATCACAACCAACTTGGGCAAATCATAAACAAATTTTTGAATATATTGGGTTTAAAGTTGCTAGTTATCCATATTGGGATAATGCAACCAAAACTTTAGATTTGACTGGATTTTTAAATACCATTAAATCTGCTCCTGAAGGTTCTATTTTCTTATTACATGCATGTGCTCATAATCCAACTGGATTGGATCCAACCCATAGTCAATGGGATGAAATTTTGGCTGCTTTAGAACAAAAGCAACATTTGATAATTTTTGATTCTGCTTATCAAGGTTTTGCTAGTGGTGATTTAGAAAAAGATGCTTATCCAATTAGAAAAGCAATTGATTCTAAAGTGATTACTGCTCCAATTGTAATTTGTCAATCATTTGCTAAGAATGTCGGTATGTATGGTGAAAGAGTAGGTGCTATTCATGTTATTCCATCAACTGTGGAATCTAATGAACCTTTGAATAAAGCTATAAAATCACAATTGAATAGAATTATTCGTTCTGAAATTTCTAATCCTCCAGCTTATGGTTCTAAAATTGTTGCTACCATTTTGAATGATCCAAAATTATATTCACAATGGCGTGAAGATTTAGTTACTATGTCTTCAAGAATTGGTAAAATGAGAAATACTTTAAGAAAAAAATTGGAAGATTTGAAAACTCCAGGTACTTGGAATCATATTACTGATCAAACAGGTATGTTTTCATTTACTGGATTAAGTCCAGAAATGGTTAGTCGTTTAGAAAAAACTCATGGTATTTATTTGGTTAGTAGTGGTAGAGCTTCTGTTGCTGGTTTGAATGATCATAATGTTGATCAAGTGGCTAAAGCTATCGATGAAGTGGTTAGGCATTTCAGTAAGAGTAAACTTTAGTGGTCCCCCCACCTCCACATGTTTATAAATATATATATGATTGATTTTTTTTTGTTTATGTCTGTTTAATAATGTATAACACGCAACGCACCCCCCATGTTACCCTAATTTTCCCTTTCCAAACTCAACTCTTTGCAACAACAGTCTACTATCTACAATTTTTCTACAATCTATTTTAAATAACGATTTTTTTAATATTCGTTTATTCCTTTTTTTTAATCTTTAAATATATTATGTTATGAAAATTACAAAAATAAAAAGATATAAAACTTTATAAAATTCACAATTGTTTAAAATTCCTCCTCCCAAAAGATAAAAAATGAAAATGGATCGAATTCCTATGATACATATTATAATATTACCAAACTTTTTTTTTTTTTAATAAACACTCTTCATTCATGCAAATTACCTCAAAAAAAAAGGGGAAAACATTATATCTTGCCCTTCCTTTTTACTTTTCTTTCTCTAAGTTCTTTTGTAAAAATGTTTACTTTCTTCTGAATGAACAACCTTCAGTCAATTTGGCTTTACCACCGGTTGGGGTACACAAGACAGTGGAGCAAGAGTCACAAGTGACTGCGGTTTGAGCATGACTAAAAACAGTTGTGATATTAAGACATCCTTGACATTTAACATCCATGAAAAAGGATCTTGGTTGTTGAACTAAAGTCTTTAATTTGTATTGTTGAGCTTCGGTAGCTGGGGATGGATGTAATAAATCTTGAACTAAAACCTGTAAAAACAACTAGTTAGTATACCATTTTTTATTGAATGTGAGTCTTTTATTGATTCGTGATATTTATTATTCATCCCTTGAATACATGGTTTATGTATATATATATATATATATCTCTTGATATCTCCCCTCCCAATATTTCTCTTCCAGTTTTCCTTTTCAAACCAGATGTACTTCGTTATTCCTTTTTACTGCTATTCATTTATCCCATATATCGAATCATATACAATCATTAGTACATACCATTGTTGACTTGTTTCTCTATGATATGTTATAAAACCTTCAAAGGATATGAAAATCTGAAAAAAGAAAATTTTTTTTTTCTACGTATTACAGACCCATTCACTGAGTGAGGAGTGAAAAAAAAAAAATTACTATGCAAAGTGTGAGAGAGAGAGAGAGAGAGCCTACAGCAAAAAAAAAAAAAACTGTGTAGTAGTACTAAATTTCTTTGTGTGTACCTTTCAACAAAATTAGGAAATGCGCACATTCACGTGAATAAAACTAGGGCTATTAGGGCTGGATAGTAATCTTATTTTGTGGAAAGTATGTTTATTTTTTAATGAACACAACTAGATAAGTGATATAGAAGTATCTTATAGCTATTTACATAGTATTTCGAGTTTATTTAAACAAGAATACACAACTAGGTACACTCAAATATATCAGATAGTGCTAACATCATGAAGGAATAAACAACTACAATTGTGGAGTGAAAAATTTAGTATGCAGGTCAAAGTTTTTGTCTCTATTTACGAGCGCGTTCCCTTCCACAACTTCTAGATCTCCAAACATTGCGATTTGCAACCCATAGCATTTTAGCTGTCACTTGATCTTGCGGGGTATGGGCAGTATAGCAAACCCAGGGACATTATCTTGTTATATCCAACAGAAGTTTTATAAACATATCACTAACCAAAATGCATGTGTATTATTGACTGATCCTAGTTGTTTTTTGATTATTCTAAATTATGACTAGGAGCAGAGGGAAAGAACCCATCTTCTTGAATCTTAGCTGTTCGTTGTTGATTATACTTTTTCTTTTGATGAGCCATTATTCGATTTCGATAAATATCTTTACTCAATTCATACATTTTAAATTTAAATTCAGTTATACTTTTATTCTTTTGATCCAATTCATTACTTGTATCCAGTAATTCCTTCTTTAATTTCTCATATTTCGTATCGACTTTATCCTTATCTTTCTCTTTGTCTTTCCAGTATTCAGCTACCGTGTTCCAAAGGTATGGTTTTTCCAACTCGACGTCTTTCTCCAATTTCGTTTTCTTGTCAGTTAGTTCCTTTTTGGAATTGATCAAATCGGTATATTCTTGAGGATGTATAGCATGAGCAAATTGCTCATCTAGTAAATGTTGAGGACATGTATAGAAGAAATCTCCGTTGCCATCAGCTAGTAGGACGGTGGATGATGGTTTGTAACATATCAAGCATGCTTTGGAGTCTGATGAAGATACTAATTTTCGATGATACTTATTGGGGAATGGAGGTCCTTGCTGTTGTTGTTGTTGTTTGTGCGGGGTGGTGCTCATGTTTGTTAATGACCTGGTAAAGATTTGATATCTATCGGATGGGGCAATAAAGAGAGTTAGTAGTAGAAAAAGATAAGCTAAGTGCGGTGCGGAGAATCATATAATGTCGTGTCCACAATTCCAAGAAATTCTAAGTATTGTGGAATAGTTGATGTAACATTACATTTCTTACATTTCTGAGACACCAGGATCTTGGTTGGTCTTCAATTTCTCCATGCCGACGCTAGTGACTTCTGTATCCAGTCATACAATCTTCCGAATTTCCCGGTTCCTATTTGTTACGAGTCATGACTCATCGAAATGTTCTCTTCCGTTGTGTACCTTCCTAAGAGGCAAAAAAAAAAAAAGACAATTGGTTCCTGGAATCAACCAAAAGTAGAGAGAGACCAAGCAGTCTTTGCAGCCAGCAGGACATTACTTAACCGTAGACATATGGATACGCGTCTTGGAAAAAGAGAATATGTTTGGATCTTCGTGGTTTCATATTTTGTGGTTGTTATGCTTTTTAAATAACTGTGGGACTTACATAACTCTCGTGTCTTTTGAAACGCCCACCTACGCCACCACCACCACCACCACGGGCCACCACCAATGCATGCGTAACATTGCTCACAGCGTAGACTTGGCAGGGAAAATTTGATTTTTTCTCAAAGTAGAAATGTGACCGGAAAATGTCGTATCGTCCCCAATTTATAAATTAATATAATTTGATACACGACAACAATCAAAAAAAAAAAGAAAAAAACCCAGAAAAATCAGACCAATCAAAGTTAAGATATCCCTACTTGCGGCCAGTCCTATGTAATTATTAAGTTCTAAGTTATACTATCCATTGGGAAATCAGTATAAGAAATTTCTCCATACACATACATTCTAGCTCTGGTGTCTTAGATATGTACATGTACTATTTATACTGTATAAGATTTGCCTTTGTTCTCTGCTCCTTATGTAATATTCTACACACGGGGTGTAAAATAAAACAACAACAAAAGAATTAGACGACATTGTTGTAATATATTCCCTCAAAGATGTCGTGTGTCGTAAAGACTCGTGCGCAAGAGCAGGGAGGAGGGGCGACATTTCAAACAATTCTCCAGCAGTTTTTGAGTCAGAGAAACAGCAACAAGATGAAGATGAAGAGGAAGAAAATTTTCTAATTTTTGTTTGAACAAGCAGAAGAAAAAACACATCATTTTTTTTTTATTCAGACAGCAATTTCATCAACCAATAAAACACAACACTTCAAGGAATAACCTACCACTACTGCCCCCAACAACCCACCAGCCACCCCCTTCCTCCTCCACATACATCCATCATAAATAGTACGTTTCCTTTTCCTGACAACTTACACACCCTTTAAAAAGAGTGTTGTTTTGCTGGTTGTTTTTCCGTTTGTTTGATTACTAACTTGTTTTTTTTTTCCTTTATAGCTACAATGTCAAACAACATCGACGACGATTCCATCTCCGTTGACAACATTGTCGACCGTCTTTTGGAAGTGAGAGGATCCAGACCAGGTAAACAGGTCACATTGACTGAAAACGAGATTAGATTCCTTTGTACCAAAGCTCGTGAGATTTTCATTCAACAACCAATCCTTTTGGAATTGGAAGCACCAATCAAGATTTGTGGTGACATTCATGGACAATACTACGATCTACTCCGTTTATTTGAATACGGTGGATTTCCACCAGAAGCAAACTACTTATTTTTAGGGGATTATGTCGACCGTGGTAAACAATCATTGGAAACCATTTGTCTTTTACTTGCCTACAAGATTAAATACCCAGAGAATTTTTTCATCCTTCGTGGTAATCACGAATGTGCCAGTATCAACCGTATTTATGGATTCTATGACGAATGTAAAAGAAGATTCAATATAAAATTATGGAAAACATTTACAGATTGTTTCAATTGCCTTCCAATCGCAGCAATTATTGACGAAAAAATCTTTACAATGCATGGTGGTTTATCCCCAGATTTAAACTCCATGGAACAAATCAGAAGAGTAATGAGACCTACAGATATTCCAGATGTTGGTTTGTTATGTGACTTGTTATGGTCAGACCCAGATAAAGACATTACTGGATGGTCAGAAAACGATCGTGGTGTATCGTTCACTTTTGGACCCGATGTTGTGTCCCGATTCTTACAAAAACACGATATGGATTTGATTTGTCGTGCTCATCAAGTTGTTGAAGATGGTTATGAATTCTTCAGCAAACGACAATTGGTTACATTGTTTTCAGCTCCTAATTATTGTGGGGAATTTGATAATGCTGGTGCCATGATGTCTGTTGATGAAAGTTTGTTATGTTCATTTCAAATTTTGAAACCAGCCGATAAGAAACCAAGATACGCCCCTGCGAACGTGGCCAACAATCGTCCAGGTGCTAATCAAAGAAAACCAAAGAAAGCAGTAAAGTAGAGAAAATGAAACTCACCTCAATCATGATTTTTCTTTCTACTCTTGTTGTTTTATTATCACAACTAACTACCAACCCATTTACACACACACACACACATACATACATACTTTGCAATCAATTTGTATTACCAAAACCTTTCTGTACATTAGATCCTTCATTCACAAATAATTTTTATTTTTTAACGGTCCAGTTCTTGATTTGTTGTTATTGTTGCTGCTCTTTTTTAACGCATTATTATTATTATTATATGAAAAAACTAAACCATTTTCATTTTAGACATTTACTTTGGATGTACCATATATAGAACTCTTTTTTTTATAGTTGGGGACATTTGTCATCTGCTTCTCTTGTAACTTTTTGTATAATACGGATACCGGTAAAGAGGATTAATTATTTTTTGATTATTTCCTATGATTTTACCATTGATAAAAAACTATATAAAGGTTTTTGTTCAAAATTGATGTCGTGAATAAAGATTAGAGAGAGACAGGTTAGTGTTTTTTGATGCTGATGGTTTGTTTTGTTTTATTTTATTTTTTATATAAATAGTGTTTAATAAGTTTTTCAAAGTTGCGAAAAAGAATATTGAATTGCCGTTCAAAGTTTGGAGGTGTTGTTATATTGAATGTTGGAACAGGTTTTTGGTCACTTGCAAAGAGGTTGAATAGTTGTTGTTTGTCTACTTTTTTTTTTATATATTTTTGTATCGTTGTGTTTATCGTTTTTATTATCCGAGTTTTTATCAAGAGACTTTCTGGAAACCTTGTTTTATCTCCAGTTAGTCCAAATATATATTATTATTATTATTATTATTATATGCCTTGTGTGTAAACTATTTTCTAAGGATTGACCACTCTCTCATCAAACCAGTTCTCCCAATGGGTGATATTCTTTAATACACTTCCACCCACGAAATCGACATTCCCTTCTAATTTATCAAACGTAAAATTGCCCGATCCAACCACACTCATCCAAAACGCACGTAAATTTTCATTATTACTACCATCTTCATCATCTCCATCTCCTCTTGTCTCATCATCAATCCCAGAAGTCTTCCCTGCATTATCAATCTCATGACGGATCAACTTATTAATTTCCGATTCCAATTTTGATTTAATTTTATGACTAGGCACCGAATCAAATAAATCCGTTTTATTAACAGCAATTAAAAAATCAACTCCATTAGGTGTACGTTCCGTTATACTGAACAAATTATATAAAAATTTAACAATCTTTTCTAAATTGGCATCATCATTAATATTCAAACTGGAAGAATCAATCATATATACAACACCTTTCACATTCTTCAATGTTATTTCATCAATTATTAACCGTTCAAAAATCTTACCCAATTTTAAATGTCCTGGATAATCAACAATTTGATATTTTTTACCAATTGCTGGATTAGCAAATGGTAATGAAATCTTAGCAACATTTTGTTCAATAGATGATACAGTTGGTACAACCCCTTGGTCTTGTAACTTGTAAAATAACGATGTCTTACCGGCATTGTTGGATCCAACAATAAGGAAACTAGGTTGATAAAGTGGTGATTTCTTGGAGGTGGCACCAACTTTTATTGATTGTAATCCTCCAGTTTGCAAAAAAAATATTACCAAGATTAGTATGAACCCTACTAATCCGGTCAATAAGGAAATTAAAACGATATCCATATCTTTTTCCCCCACACACTATTTCTTGATTTATTAAGTTTAATGAAACTGATAAACAGAAAAATTTTCGTGATTGGTACTTTTTTTTGGTTTAATTTTGGCTTCGTAGGTTTTCTTTTACCGTATCACGTGATTGATTTAATTGATAGAAAAAAAAAAGCAGCAGCAGCAATGGAACCCAAAAAATATTTCACGAAAGTTTTCCATAGTTCTTCTTTTTCCATAAAATAAATAACGTTGCAAAAATGTCTATGTTTGCCAGAACTTTCCCACGGTCTGCATTACTTCATTATAAACCAAAATCTACACCATGGCTAAGGAGTATTAGAAATTTATTTATTCAAACTGCAGAAACACCAAATGAACAAGCATTAAAGTTCTTACCTCTGATCAAAATTTTAGAAGATAATCAAACCAAAGAATTTCTAAGTGGTCGTGAGGCCGCATCATCTCCATTAGCTGTTAAATTATTTAGTATTGATGGGATTCGATCAGTAATGTTTGGTTCTGATTTCATCACTATTGAAAAGGCAAACAGTATGGATTGGTCACTTATGAAACCAGAGATTTTTTCCATATTGACTGAATATTTAACAAATGGATCACCTATACTATTGGAAGACACTGATGGTGGTATGACTAATGATATGGCGATTAATGAGGATGACGATGAAGTAGTTTCAATGATTAAAGAGTTGATATTCACGAGAATCAGACCGGCTATTCAAGATGATGGTGGGGATATTGAATTTGTTAAATTTCAACCTGAAGATGGAACAGTTTATTTGAGATTGAAAGGTGCTTGTCGTAGTTGTGATTCTAGTTCTGTGACTTTGAAAAATGGGATTGAAAGTATGCTTAAACATTATATTGAAGAAGTTAACCTGGTGGAACCTATTGAAGAAGAAGTAGAGGATGCGGTTATTGAACCAGCTACAATTAGTCCAAATAACAGAGAAGAAGACGTTTCTTCAACACCTCCTCCAT
This sequence comes from Candida gigantensis, assembly GCA_030557085.1. NCBI lineage: Eukaryota > Fungi > Ascomycota > Pichiomycetes > Serinales > Debaryomycetaceae > Candida > Candida gigantensis. The sequence goes on from JAKTVG010000016.1 coordinate 22,768, forward strand.
CATTATAAAGAGAGACAAAAAAGCAATCTTTTATGTAAATAGGATAAGAATATAACGAAATGTAATATCAAAAAAAGGCAACGTCCCGTAATCATTACTAAACACATATACACATTATATTTCTTCTTCTTGTTTTTTTTTTTATGTTCACTCTTTATTTGATTTTTCACCCTGTTCAAAATAATAATATGGATAAGCTCTGGCAGGTATCAAATAATTTGAATAGGTAGCAGCAGCGGCAGCAGCAGCCATGGCCATATTTTTACTATTGTTATCGCCTGCAATTGAATGAACAGTAGCACCTAGAGGATGTGGTGGGCCACCATGGTGTGAAACATGAGAATGAGCATGATGATTATGATGTGGAAGAGGCGCTGGAATCCCATTTGCAAACTGATACGGATTAGGATGGTATCCGTAATAATATGGAACCATTGGTTGATACGTATAGTATGGTTGATTAGTTGCAGCCACTGCTGATGAAGCAGCTGCAGCTGTTGTTGCTGCATTTACACCCAATTGATTAGATACAGCAACAGCCATATTCAGTTGTTGCTTAATCATATCTTTATTGGAATTTGTCTTTTGAATGGCAAATGACGATTGAATAACAATTGGATTTAAATGATCAACATTTACAACTTTATTATTCGTCATTAAAATTGCTCGTATTGCCATCTTAAAAGTTTGATAAAATACAAATCCAATCTTACCTGATTTATGTTCATCTTCATTCTCATAATAAAATTGAGGCTTAATAATCTTGGCGGATTTAATCATTCCAAATTGATTCCAAAAGGATTCCCACGTGATATCATCATTATTAAATACAATTGGTAAATTATTTACATAAATATTTGTTTCTTGATAGTTTAAACTGCGTGAATATTGATTAATTGTTAACATGGGATTGGGGAAACTAACTGTGATTGAATGATTTTTGCCCAATGATAAATAAAAATTGCTGGCTTGAGAAAACAAATAATGATTATGTTTATGTTGAGCAATGGTTATTGAAACTTTATTTCTAAACAAGTCATCATTATCTTGTTCTTTGTTACTCTCCTTTTCCTTTTCATTGCTCTTGTCTTCTTCTTCTTCTTTTTCTTCTTGATTATCCTCCTCCTTTAAGCTGTGCTGTTGTTTCTCTGTTGTAGCCTCTTGCAACAATTCAGGTAAATTATTAACATCCAATTCATTAAACTCATCCCAAGTCAACTTGTCCAAATAATACAAGATCCTTAACGTATTCTCCATCAAATTATTATTTGGTTGTTTAAATTTAATAAACCCATAATCAAAAACCTTTATATCTTCCAAATCGACACCTTTATCAACAAGTGGGAAATAAATCTGTTCAATATGATTCCCAAAACTTCTAAACTTATTAAGAAAATTTTCAAAATCATCTTGACTGAAATTCAAATTAGGTAGGAAATTAAGTAAATTTTCAACAATTATAAGATTAAAATTATCATTTGACTTCAAAACATTATTCAGTGTTGTAGATGCGGAATTCGTGGCCACAGTTGCTGCCGCTGCTGCTGATGCTGCTGGAGGAACAAATCGTTCCTTACGATTAAGATACTTATTGAGAAACAAAGGAACACCAGTATTGTTATTAAATATATTAGGAACATATTTGTTATACTTTTTAATTAAAAAATCAACATCCAAATGATTTGAAAATTTAACAATTGCAAATGAAGATAATGGAGTGGTTGAAATATTATTATTATCATTATTAAATATTTTAACTTCTTCCAATGATTTGAAATGAGAATTATCCATCAAAAATTCAAACAATTTATGCTTTGAATCATCATCATCAGAAGTATCAACAATAGTTATTGAATCCATATATTCATCTTCAAACATCAAGTTACTAGATAAATTCTTAATGAAAAGTATTCCTGGATGTGATACAAATTTGGAATAGTCCAATTCATAATTAAGTTCCTTTTCATACAATGTATAAATAAAATCATCCAAATCCTTCTTCGTGGTGAACCCAACACTAAGGTACTCCTTCTTCTCATCATCATCTTCATTCTCCTCCAAATGATAAATTGCTGATATCCCTGAACATTCCGATATAACACCTTCTGCTTTTTCTCTCAGTTGGTTGGGACCAAGAGTAACCTTCATAATTATAGGGAAATTACTAAATGACTGTCCGTTACATCCTCGACTTGTGAATATATATTCGTCCAAACAATCTATCAACTCTTGTTTTGGTTCATAAGATTCTGGTGTAGAATCTTTTTCTTTTGGTTGCTTTGGCTGCCCCTTTGATTCCTTTTCTTCCTTTTCAGTTTCATTGTTATTACCCTTCTTTTGATCTTCACTGGATATTCTACTTGAAGCCAGTGATATGGACAGTAGTTCCAAATTACTTGATCTTGACATGCTTGATAAACTAGATGACGACGTTTTCATAATGGTTGCAAATATAAATGGGGGTTCATGGAACAAGTAAAATAAACAAGAATAATTAAAAAATGAAGTTATACCCAAATACAACAGAAGACCTTTTGGTAATAAAACTTTAAAGTTTCCCTAATAATGAATTTTTTTTTTTTTTGCAATTTTTTTCTGTCTTCCAGTAGGAAATTATAAATAAGAAAACACCACCTAACGGGTTTTGCTTTTCTTTTTTTTTTTTGGTCGCTTTGCGCTTCTAGCCCCTCAAAAGAAAAATATAGGCGACGTCACGTGTGGATGCTGCAATAATGTTTCTCCTTTTAGATCAAAGACCCTGTACCAAGGAATGGATGATTAATAAAAGAATATCAATAATGGGAAAAAGGTAATATAAATCTGGAGAAGAAGAACGTTTGTTTCGGAAAAATTCCCTTCTTTTGTAAATTGTTTTCAGGAGAACAAGACACAGCAACAAGAAATATAAGGTGATTTTTTTTCTTTTTCTTGTGAGTCCCGTTGTTTTAGTAATATTTGAAATGGCCCTTTAAAACCTAAAATTATTAATGAAACTATTGGCGGAAGGAGATTAGAACTAAAAAAACAAACAATTCTTTGCTTTTTCTTTTTCGTATTCACGTCTGTTTCGGAGTACTTTACTTAGTTCCACTGCAGTTCAGACAATTAAAACAAGATTTTTTTTTTTCTCCCAAGGAAAGGTACGAGCTGTGTTGTGCCACGAATACGACTTGATTGAATTATGTTATGGGGGGAATCTCAAACAGAACAAACCCAAAAATTGAAAAAGGAACAAGAATTTCAAAACCCTTAGTAGTTAGAGTATCACTTGAAAAGAAGAAGATATGAAATTTTTCTTTTCTTGAGATTTACCAAGACTATTTATAAAATAAGGTAAGTCGTAAAAATACTTGAATATTTTTTTAATTCAGAACTTTCCCTGTTTTTTTTCTTCCTCTGTTTTGTTTTGTTTTTACATTTCTCAGGTTTCCTCTCCTTGCCCTGTAGTATACTTGATCTGTTATAAAATAATTTAATTGGCATTCACGGCAAAATATTATGGGAAATCATTCGGGGAAGGTATGGTGATGTTGAATCATGTCAATCCTGTATACAAGCCCTTCGTTGTTTTTTTTTCAGGTCTTTAAACTTACTGGAGAAACGACAACGCCAGTATACAAAAAAAAAAAAAGGTTCTTCACCATAAGTCGGCATACAAAGGAAGGTTGTCAGTAGTATACTTTGTCATCAGCAATTGGTTTACTTTTTTGTGAAGGTCTAGAATTTTTCTTTTTAATGGTTCATTTGACAGAAGAGGTGAGTTTAAACGGGATTGACTATATCGTAGTCATCACGTGGAATACCAAGTTTCATAAAAAGGCACCCATTACAATATACATGAATCAACAGGGGAACCAAGAAATGGGAGACTATATCTATACAATTTCATCATACTCCACGTATTTAAATAACCTGACCAACAACGACCAAACCAAACTGCTTAATCAACTATTGACAAAGAAATTCAACGTGCCTATTTTCTTAAACATTAGTGGATCTTTGACTGCGTCCAATATTGAAATATTCAGATGCCTCGTGGACTTGATTGAACAACTGAACCCAAGCAGTACATAAACACGGCAAAGTCCCCCGTCTGATCAAAAAAATTATTATTATTGTCAAAAAAATAAACAATGTACACTGCATTTGTGCGTGGATGTCGCTATACGCACGATGCTGCAAGCAACAACACCACGTCCGTACGTTGGTTATTCCTTCCTCAAACGAGTTTATGATATTTTTATCTATGAAAATATTTTTGAGTTTCTAGCGAATAGAATGACTTTATCAGTGGTAATCTTTTAAGGAAACACCATGGGTCGAAGATAAGGAATCACCAACTTCAATTTGCAGCTAAAAATATTTCTTCAGGAGAATCTCTTGTTGATATAGAGTTTTTTGTTAGATTTTTTTTTAGCTATATGATAGTTTCGTAAATATATTAATAGACGTTGTTCGCTTAGCAGTACCTATATCGTACTCGGTCGACTCTCCATTTTTGACCTTTCGCAAGGCATTTTTCATAACAAGGGGGGGGATTTGTATTTAATTCGTACAGGATACTACATTGACAACCATCCAGAGAAAGATTGATTAGCAATTACGACAGACTTTTTATGAGAACCCAATTCACAACAACTGCATATATATTCTAGAAAATTAACTCAACAGCTGGTTGGTCATGATTTGTGTGCAGAAAATCAGGTCCACCAAAATACTACAGGCGAACAATACATTTACTCAGAGAATTATAATCAGGTAATTTTGGTATGCATGGAAGTATATATAATCAAACTCATATATGGTGGCAATGTTAAGCGGCTATTTGGTAATTACACACGACAATTTCCTTCCTTCAACTAATCATCCACTTTCGTGAAAGATGGTTACTAACTTCGGATGATTACTAATCACCAGTCACGAAAGGTATACTAAACAAGGATATAAGGGATGACGGGACTATAACACCAACATTGTGTGGTAATTTGCGGAATAAGCTTTGATGATGGGGAACAAATCTGAGATTCTACCGAGGGATTCTCGTTCTCAGATTTTCTCTTTTTCCCCTTTGGTAAAGGTCGGTCGCTAACTCCGTTGTATTTCTCCATCGAAATCCGCTCCTTTCTTTCCCCACAACAGGGCAATCTTATATAATGGCAAGTCTCGACCCGTCCTTCTATTTTTTTTCCACACCAGCCATTGTTTCATTCATCACACGATCTCTTAGTATAACTTCAAGATGTCTGCACCAGAACTCACCAGTATCAGATCACCATTAGATTTAGACAAATTAAAAGGATTCCTTGCCACTGCTTCGGAATCAGACAAGATTCATTTTGGCCACAATGCCGATGTTCCACGTACTTTTAGTATAGTTGAACAATTTACTTTTGGTCAATCAAACCCAACATATTGTCTTACCACTCCTGAGGGAAGAAGATTTGTTTTACGTAGAAAACCATCCCCTAATGCCAAATTGATATCCAAACTGGCCCACGCAGTTGAGAGGGAATTTTTCATTTTAAATGCTATCAACACTTTGAATGCCGAATCTGAACTTGTTGTTCCTGTCCCTAAAGTTCATCTTTTATGTGAAGATGAATCTAAGATTGGCTATGTGTTTTACCTTATGGATTACGTCAATGGTATCCAAATCAAATCTCCAGCAATGTTTGGAATTGATGAAAAAGATAAAAAATTACACTGGAAATCAGCTGTTGAAACCATTGCTGCGATTCATCTGTTGGATGCTGAAAAATTGGTTTCATTGTTACCAAAATCACATTTTCCTCAATTCCAAGATGTGGAAAAGTTGAAGAAAACCTCTTATTTTGCTCGTCAGATTAAAACATTGAATAATATCCACAAGTTGCAAAGTCAACATGTGCAACCAATACCTCATTTTGATGAAATCACTGGTTGGTTATTGAAATATGCTCCACAAGACCCTGATAAGTTGACATTGATACACGGGGACTTGAAGATGGATAATGTACTATTTGATCCAAAGACTAAAAAAGTATGTGGTGTATTGGATTGGGAGTTGACAACTATTGGTAACCCTCTTTTTGATTTAGCTAATTTCTTCCAACCATTCCAATTGCCAAATAAATTGAATAATATTTTATATAAACCTAACAAGACTGATATGGGAATGGAGAATGAAGAATCCACAAAATTTTTATACGAAAAATTAGCAGAATACGAATCTTATATTACTTGGTCCAAGACTAATCCTAAGAATAACCCAACAGATTTGTGGGTCATAGGACATACTTTTGGTTTATTGCGTCTTTGTGTTATTAGTCAAGGTATCGCCATGAGAGTGAAGATGGGTAATGCTTCCAGTGCCAATGCCAAAGGGTATGCTACTTTGTATCTAGTTTTGAGTGAATTGGCAATGGCAAATGTTAACCAAAGTAAGAAAACATCTGTCTTGTAGAGAGTTTATAGCAAAAACATTAGAGTTGAGCCAAATATACATTTACCTGTAAATGAAAAGTTGACAAATAAAAAAGCGTCCCTGTAAATTCAATAATGAGGTGATTAATTGTTGGATACAATATTGAGTCATCATATTATATTATCGCGCTCTTTAAGAAACTGAAAAAGTTGAAAAAAAAAAAAAATTTTTTTAACTCTCTTCATTCCAAATATCCAACAACAATGTCATCATTCGGAACTGTATTCAAAGTCACCACCTATGGAGAATCACACTGTAAATCAGTTGGTTGTATAGTAGATGGTTGTCCACCAGGTTTATCATTAACAGAAAGCGATATACAGCCTCAATTAACCCGTAGACGTCCAGGTCAAAGCAAGTTATCAACCCCAAGAGATGAAAAGGATTTAGTCGAAATCCAAAGTGGTACAGAAAACGGGTTGACTTTGGGGTCACCTATTGGAATGATGGTGAGAAACAAAGATCATCGTCCAGGAGACTATAGTGAAACTGATTTATACCCAAGACCAAGTCATGCAGATTGGACATACATTCAAAAATACGGGACCAAATCCAGTTCTGGTGGTGGTAGATCATCCGCTAGAGAAACTATTGGTAGAGTTGCCGCTGGTGCCATTGCCGAGAAAATTTTGGCCAAAGTCAACAATGTTGAAATTGTTGCCTTTGTGAGTTCTATCGGAGAGGTTGCAATGGATAGATCCCCACAAGATGCAACTTTTCAAAAAATCTTGAACACTATCACAAGAGAAGAAGTCGATGGCGTTGGTCCAATCAGATGCCCAGATGCAAATGTTCGTGAAGAAATGGTCAAAGTCATTGAAAAATACCGTGATGCACATGATTCAATTGGTGGGGTCGTTACTTGTGTAGTTAGAAATTGTCCTATTGGGTTGGGTGAACCATGTTTCGACAAATTGGAAGCTAAATTGGCACATGCAATGTTATCTTTACCAGCCACCAAAGGGTTTGAATTTGGATCTGGTTTCGAAGGTACCAAGATTCCAGGATCCAAACATAATGATCCATTCTACTATGATGAAAATTTCGGCAGATTAAAGACTAAGACTAATAATAGTGGTGGTGTCCAAGGTGGTATTTCTAATGGTGAGAATATTTATTTCTCAGTTGCGTTCAAGTCGGCTGCTACTATTAGTCAAGAACAAGAAACTTCCACCTATGATGGGAAAGATGGTGTGTTGGCAGCTAGAGGAAGACACGATCCAAGTGTTACCCCAAGAGCTGTGCCAATTGTTGAAGCTATGACTGCCTTGGTATTATGTGACGAATTCATGATCCAACAATCTAGAGATTCCACTAGATTATTAGTACAAGACAAATAAAATACGTAATATAGAAGATGTAAATAAAGTACAATAGATAGTAATAGTATCTTGGTTTTTTTTTTATTGATTGTATATGCTAAATTTTTGTATTGTTACAATATTTATGACAAAACGATCTTTATCTTACAAATTGAAGGTCAACTGTTCCAAAAACGGAGCCAAGTCTTCCTTTTTAATTTCCACCAAAGAAGCTTCAAAAAAATCCTTTTTCATTTGAGCACCAGATATCTTAGAAAATGCATTGTTTGTACCTGTTCCCAACACGAAATAAGTATTACTTAGTTCTGCGGCCACCACCAATGGTTTCAGGGATTGCTGTTTCAAGAAATCCAGGATCCGACCCGACAATTTAATTAGTAAGACTGGATTCCCGAAACTCAGGTTTGATGATTCGTCTTTTAGGAGACAAAGTCGGTACACTTTTAAATTTTTTATTAATTTTTGATCAATTATGTATTTGATTGTTTGGAACAACTCTCTTTGAACCAATTTGGCTGCCATTATACCCTTTTCCAAACCAACATTATTAGCAATCCCAAACGAACTGACTGAATCAAAAGCTGCCCAAAAATTTCGAATATAACTCGATTCTCGGTTCTTTATGTCCCTTTGGATTATCTCATCTTCATTCTCAAGATCGTCTTGGTTGACTTCAGATGATGTCCCCACTCCAGTCTCTAACAATGCAGCCAATGATATAGCTACATCCATGGAGGTGACGCCGCATCTGTAGAAAATATCTACTACGGGGAGATCAGGCAAGTATTTTTTCAATAGTACCGGTAGTTTATTCTTAATGGGGAGATCCAAGTATTGCCATTGTTGCTTTGCTGCAACGATAGATACACCCATTTTTGCAAGTATTTGATTTATTCTCTTATCCCCGTCGATCCAATTGTATAGTAATGCTTCATATAAAGACGAGTGTCGCAACAACGGGAGATATACCCCTTTCTCAACAGTAATTCCTGAATCTGCTGAAAATCTTCTCACTTCTTCCAAGAATATTGAACAATCGTACCCACTTGCTCCGATAATTCCTAACCATAAATTGTCCACACTCGTTTCTCCAATGGCACTGACTAATGCATACACCGTGACAGAACTAGCTCCGGCAATTGTGGAGGATTGGTTGTAATATTCTTGAATTTTGTCCTCGTGAATTGCTTTCGTTCGTTTCTTTGCAACAGAAGTTTCGGATTCTTCATTCTCATCTGCGTCTGTATCATCACCATCGTCTTCATCTTCATCGTCGCTCATTTCTACCAATATCTTGTAAGATTCTTTTTCTTCTTGTAAGTGTCCATCGATGTACCCATTATCCAAACAAACAATCATGGCTGATCCAAACAAATTATCCATATTCCACGGCCTGTGTCCATCTATAACATATATTTTTCTAGTCATTGAGAATTTATCAGGTTTCACCGCATCCAAATCATTTTCGTCCACTTCATCATCATCATTAAACGCATCTTCATTCCCTCCAATAAATTCTTCTGGGTCAACTTCAAAAAAACCTTCCAAGTCCAACATTGCTCCACACCCAATCAAGATTATATTACTCACATCGCTATCCAATTTATCGTAATGTGTTTTCAAATCAGTATACCCCGTCACGGGAATCAATTGGTATTGAATTAATTCTTTCCTCAATAATAAACTCAAGATTTTGGCAGCACATAAGGCATCGACATCTAGACATGAAACAAACAAGACTAGTTTACATGTGGAGTGGGATAATGACGATCGTTTAATATCTTTGAAAGCCTTGGCATATTGGTTGGGTGTTATGTACATATTGCACTTTTGGCCTGCCGTTGGGATATTGTTGTGAGTTTCAAAACTTGTACATCCATTTTTTCGAGTTTTACAAATCATGACGCGCGTGACAAAGAAAATTTTTTTTTGTCTATGTTTTTTTTTGCTGCCTTTCGAAATTACAAGGATTAAAGAATAGGGTTGATGGATTTTGTTCTATTAGGTGGTGGAAGCGGAAAAGGTATAAGGGGGAAGAAGACCCGTTTAAATAGAATGTGAGTCTTTATAGTATGTTGTTTTTAATGTCTATATTTATTTATGACGATGAAGAAAACAATGTTCACTATAGACTCTGTTGCGCGTGGAGTGTTTTTCTCGGACGAGAAGCTTATTTCTACCACGACGACGTGTCTCGGCCTCGTATGACAACAGAATAAAGAACTAACCACAACAAATAAATACCTCTACAAGTCGGTACAGTTGCAAAAAAAAAAACACCTCAACTCCGACAAAATTGAAATCCCGGAGTATGTTCATCTTTAATCCCCCAATAGTGATATTGGCTGCAAATCCGATAGTTTAGAGTGTCACACGTTGAAATATCCGTTGTAAATACTTGTCGGTTTCTCTTTTAGTAAGTGGAAATAAAAGGATCCCCCACAAATGATCCCCCACGAGAAAATCTACCAATAGATCTCTTTATTAAATATTTACGAAGATTGCTGACGGGTCACATTGTTGTAGAAAGGAGTAATGCTACATGCCCGCATATTTACCCCACATTTTTTAATTAATAACCGATCTTGATTAATCATTATTTTTTTGTTTAAGCTTTGTAGTGATAACCTTATGTTGTTCATACTATTGACTGTTCGCTTATTTTTGTTTGGTCCCACATCTAGGGTTTTTCCGAACCGTTATTGGGGGATGAGACATTTTTTCCGCCCATCAGCCGTCCACCACTTGACAGCAAAGTAACACATCTGCTATATTAATTTGTAAAAACGTTTGTCGGCCCAGTTTTAACCCGTCTATTCCTGCTTGCTTGGCTACCTTATGATATCATGTCATGGTTGCGAAGGTTTAAAAAAAGAAAACTCGAAATCAAAACAAAGATCGGTTGCCCCCACGATTCTCCATCAGAAATTTGGGGGATCCCCCAAACTTCACCTTGGGTGGCTTGTACAAAACCATCCACACAATAATGAACAAGCTAAAAAGTTCAAATGGCTAGTGACACTGTGTAGTTTATAACAGTCTTGTATAGGTAATACTGGTCGAGTCTTATTCAAAGATATGGTAGATATAACAGAACGAGATCTAATTGGATCTCTCGTATCTGCAAGAAAGCATATGTTGGGATGCAGCAGTAACAGAGGACTCCGGAGATGTAAAGCCGGCGCGGACCAGCGACTCAAAGGAAATGCATCTGGGGTAGATTCTTTCGCATTTGGCGAAGAACACACAAATTCTCCGACGCAAGAGCAATGCTAAAAAAAAAAATAGAAGAAAATTATGCCCCAACAAGTTTTTCCTTATATCGATCCCCCAAATTATTCAACAGGACACAGGCCGATTTCGAAATATATAAATAGAAGAGTAAATCTTTCATTCGTTTTTTATGTTTTCGTTTTTGATTTCTCAAGAATAACATCTTTTATTTTATACCATGTCTGAAATAAAGAAACAAGATTCATTCGAAACTGATTCAAAAAACGGATCCATGTTATCATCAAACTCTTCCATAAAGGAAGCAACAACAACATCACAACACCAAGAACCTGAAAAGAAGAAGAAGTCATGGTTCAAGATGAAGAACATGTTTGAAAAAATCGAAGATAGACCAACACCTCCTGAAGTTTACAACTATAGAATCTATATGACTGCCATTATGGCATCTGCTGCAGCTATTATCATCGGGTATGATGGTGGTTTCATCGGTGGTACTGTTGCATTAGACTCCTTCAAACAGGAGTTTGGTCTTGTCGATAACCCAAATGCTAGTTTCATCATCTCCAATGTCATTTCAGTTTTCCATGCTGGTTGTTTCTTCGGTGCTTTATTATCTTATCCATTCTCATTTTACCTTGGTAGACGTATTCCATTAATTTTCGCTGCTGTCTTAATCACTGCTGGTTCAGGGATCATGTTGGCTGCAAACGGTTCAGTCGGTTTGGGACCTATCTATGCCGGTAGGGTAATGGCGGGTGTGGCCATTGGGTTTTCTACAAATTTAACTGTGGTTTATATTTCGGAAATTGCACCACCAGCGATCAGAGGACAATTGACAAGTAGTTACGAAATTGGTTGGAGAGTCGGTGACTTGACTGGGTTCTGGATTAATTATGGTGTCTCATCTCATCTCCCTGTTGGTAGAAAACAATGGTTGATCCCATTTGCAGTCCAATTAATTCCAAGTGGTTTATTCTTACTCGGTAGTCTTTTCATGAGAGAATCTCCTAGATGGTTAATGCAAGTTGGTAGATACGATGAAGCTATCAAGAACTTGACTTGGTTCAGACAATTACCAGAAGATGATGAATATATTGTATACGAAGTTAATCAAGTGAAAGAATCCATTGAAGAACAAAGGCAAAAGATTGGTTTGGGAATTATGGATCCATTCTTTGAAGTCTTTATCAACAACAAATTAGTCTTGCGTCGTTTGTTAATCACCATGACCATTTACGTTGTTTGTAACTTCTTGGGTATTCAATCCATCAACTACTATTCTCCAGTTATTTTTAAAGGTTTAGGTGTTAAGGGTACCAATGCAACATTATTCTCCACTGGTATGTTTGGTGTGGTTAAATTTATTTGCACATTTATTTATATTTTGTTTATTGTGGACACCGTTGGAAGAAGAAAATCATTCATGTGTTCCTCAGCTGTATGTTCAATCTGTTTCTGGTATATTGGTGCTTATTTGAAACTAAATGATCCCACAAAACCAGGTGTAAAAGCTGGTCCAGGTGGTAAAGCAGCTATTGGTATGATGTATATTTGGATTGCATCTTTCATTTTGGCTTGGTCAGGTGGTCCATGGGTTGTTGGTAGTGAAGTCTTTGATCAAAACATTAGAGCTTTTGTGCAATCCATTAATGCTGCTATGTCATGGGTGCCAATTTTTATTATGTCGAGATTCACTTCCAATATGATTAAGACAATGGGTTATGGTATTTACTTCTTCTTTGCTGGTTTGGCTGTTGCTACTATCCCATTCCTTTTCTTCTGTTTACCAGAAACAAAAGGTATTGCATTGGAAGATATGGATAGATTGTGGAGTCCTGACTTACCAGCCTGGAGAGCAAATGAAATTGTTATGAGTCAAGTCCAACATGAAACTGAAGAAGTATTCCATGAAAATCACAAAGAAGGTTTATTTACTACGATTGATAATAAACCACAGACAGAAAATGTTGAAGATATTTTAGTTGATGAAAAAAAATAATGCGGGTCAATTTTTAGACAAATAGATTAGGGTAGATATAACTTTTAAGGGTATTATTAATATAAAACAGTTTATTATTTTTTTGATTTAATAACAGATATGAGTCACAATAAAATCGGTAATGTACCACATGTTCGATGTGATTGGAGGAAATTTTGCAAGGAGAGAGGAGTTTTGTAGGGATAACTCGGTATGCTGATCTCGATTTTGCGCGTCCAGTGGGTACTGCCGCACGCACGTTTAACGCAAGGCCAAGCAAAACTCAAACAGTAAACAAAAATATAATTAGTCATCAATTTTGGGCGCAAATTTTCATACGCATCCACACTCTAAAAATAATAGTAGACTCTGAGAGGGGACTATGGTTACGAAAGTATATCTATATGCTTACAAATAGCAACAGCACAGCTACCGCTGACTAATTGAATCTGGGATATGAATTGTATAAATAGTACAGCAGAATACCCTTGACTTGTACATTTTGCAACAATCATCAACTCAAACAAACAAATATGTCCGACTTAAAAAAAGTTACTTCAACAAACGAATCTGTTAGATCCACTACTTCGACGCTAGAAACTATAAAGTCAAAGAGCAAAAGCCTTGCGAAAAAGCTAAAGGGGAAACCAAGTGCTGAGCAACCGCGCAAAACTACCCAGATAGAGGCCATGGCTCATTATATGGCCATGAGGAGTTAGGTGTTTGGTTTAGATAGATAGCTGGTCTGTTAATTAGAATATTATTACTATACGTATACAGAATGAATAATTCGAAAAATATATTTTAGTTTTTCTTCACTTGTTTTTGTAACTCAAGTAATGTTTCTTGATAAATGTCTTCATCATGTGGGGAAATTAACTCTTTTACATTCAATTCAACATTCTCTACCTCTCTAGTTCTGCTTACATCCAGTGCCAAGTTATTAAACCAACTGTTTTCTCCCTTCCCGAAACAAAAACTATACGCGTGACCCACTTGATTGGCTCTCGCTGTTCTACCAACTCTATGAACATATTCTCTAGATGAGTTTGGCAAATCATAATTGATTACATCTGTGATTGAAGTCAAATCAATCCCTCTTGCAATTAAATCAGTGGCCACTAATATATTGATTTGTTGAGTGCTAAACTGTTTCAAAATTTTGGAACGTACTGCAGTTCTATTATTTGTTGAGTTTATGAATGCTACGTTTATCTTGATAGATAACTTTTCAAATAAGATTGTTAACAATTCAGTCAATCTAATTGAGGACTCGTTTGATTTAGTGAAAATAAGTACATTTGATAGTTTCCCCTTTGTTATTAAGAACTTCGCAAGGATCAATGGTTTCAAGGAATTCTTGGATACACCCAAATGTATTTTATATTCCGATAATGTGGTTGGAACTGAGAATGTTTCATTGACCAATTGTTTAGAATCATTGACAATGATCAATCTTGGTCTAAAGAATTTCAAACTCGCTAATTTCCCTGCATCTGTGGTCAATGTTGCTGAAAACACTAATTTCTGTACAGATAGTTTCCAAACTTGTGATATATTTATATTTGAATCGATCTTTTCCAATAGAATATTTGACCAATTTTGGAAACTTTGATTCAATAATCGATCAGCTTCATCAATGATCAAGAATTGCAAACTAGATAGACTAATTGAATCATTCACCAAATGCTCAACAAGTCGACCCGGTGTACTTACAATAATATCCGGGACCGATTTTTTCAAAGATTCTTTTTCATCACTAATGGAAATATCATTTTTCAATGCCATGATTTGTAAATTTGTCCCGCTAGCAAGTTGTAACAATGTGGATTTAACTTGATTAATTAAAGGTTTTGTGGGCACCAAAACTATGGCTCGAACTCTGGGAACCACTCTTTTGTATAAACTTTCAATTATGGGAATCAGATAAGCTAATGTCTTACCAGAACCGGTGGATGCGTTCACAAGAATATCCCCCACTGGATCCGGTTTTAATTTCTGTGCTCTTATTTCTGGTAGCATCATTTTCAATACGCTTATCTGCACAGCAAATGCATCTTTGAATCCCATTTTTTCTAAATTATTCATCATAAACGGGGATAATCCAAAGTTTTCAAATGATTCAGTTTCCAGTGGCGATGTATATTGTGGTTCAGTTAACCAATCCAAGTTTTTCATGTGTGTTGATACAGAAGACAATTTCCTATCTCTTGGTAGTTCGGGTTGTGGTAAAGGTGCAAGGTCATAGTTTTCAATGACTTCTTTCTCTTCTTCATTTGCATCGTGTGCAACAGGTTCTGATTCTGTAGATTGTTTGAATTTGTTAAATACAGCCTGGTGTTTATTTCTATATTCAACATCCCCTACTTCTGATGGGTCAACTTCCATGGAATTTTCATCTTTTGTATCTGGTTGTTCCTCGTCATCATCACTTGTATCTATTTCCAGCGATGATTCTTCGACTTCTTCTTCTAGTTCTTCGGCACTTGACTCTCCACGGGTTCTCTTCTTAAGATTCACTCTCTTACTTAAATCCACTGGCTTCATTTCTTCGTCCTGATCCACGGAAGGATCATATCTTTGACTAAACATGTGTGGGTCGATTGGTGATGTAAAGCGATGGAGCTCATCGTAGTAAATATTTTTTCGCGATCCCATATTACAACAGTATTATCACCAAAGCAGCAACTACAAAGTTAACAAACCAGCCACACGCAATAACTACAAAAGCACCCTACAAACATACTTTATGTCACACCCGACCTATAAATCTAATGGAACTGTTTAATACCGATGGCATTTTATTCCACACAAGAAATTCCTTGTAAACTGGTTATATCCCAATATTTTGTATGGCTGTCTCCTCCACACGACCACTCACAATTTATAGAAATCTATGAACAGAGAAAAAAAATTTTATCAAACCCAAACCTAAACCCAAACCCACTTCAACTAGATACGACAATGATTCCAACACTTAGATTGGGTGCACGTTCCGTGTGGAAAGGTCCATATATTGTGCCGTTACCTGTGGCCAATGCAATCAAGAATAAGACTCCAATAAGAACCAAGGCTAGAAGCTGTACAATTATTCCACAATTTGTTGGTTTACAATTTGAAGTTCACAATGGGAAGGATTACGTGGAAGTATTAATTACTGATGATATGGTTGGGTCCAAACTAGGTGAATTTGCTCCTACCAGAAAGAGATTCATGTATAAATATTCCAAGAATTAGAAGCATGTGTGTGTGGGGGTATTATGTGTTATCTTGTATATATGTATTTTATGTCTAATTAAAGAGGAAATAAAATATAAATGAAGTTTTAAAAGTGTCCAGTCTAAACTCTGGTACTTTTTGTTGTTGTAATTTCGTGTTTGTTTTGTTTTGTCTTGTTTGTTTTTATCACTTTGGGCCCCTTGGATTGTAGTCATCGAGTCTTGCTTGTCTCAATTCTCCAGATCTATCTGTAATTGGCCATGCACCCCAGCCAGTCAATCTAACGACCATACATGTTGCATTATCATCACCCCCAACATACTCGACAAACTTAATTACTTGTTCTGCGCAATGTTGGGGAGTAGCAACTGTCTGACCTCTCATGTTTACGTGTGTCATTATGATGTCAGCCACTTCTTGATCAGTAATTGCATTTGTCACTCCATCACTGCACAATACGACAAAACTTTCATCTCCTCCCAAGCCGGCTATTGTATGTTTCTCAATCTCTTCCGGAGTTAAAAACTGTTTAACTGACCGCAGATCACCAATAACATATTGATTGAAATCAGGTTCTGCCGTTACTCCGACTTCTTTATAATCAACATCACCAAATGCTCTTGTATTCGCCAATGCAATAAATCTTTCTTCACCAAAAGAATCAGCCATAAAGAAATTGGCTGCGTATTTTCTCAATCTTTTCGCTTCAATTGGACTCAGTGGATGGTGATCATTTGTCAACAGGTGGGCAAATCCATTCTTATCTACTAATATGGCTCTTGTGTCACCTATGTGGGCTATACTTAATTTGGAAATTGTGTGTCTGTTGAAGAAATAGTTTTCAAAAAATGGTTGAAAAGTTCCTGGCTTGGAATAAATGGTTTCAATTAATAATGACGTACAAGTAGATCCTGATTTCTGTTCTTCACTGAAAAAGTTATAATCTGCATTCAAAAAACTAAGTGGAACTCTGGTTGCTAAATCATCACTTGGGAAATTTTTCAATGCCATCTTTTCTTTCTCCCACAATTTTAGATTATTTTCACGATGCTTATACCAACGTTTCCAATATCCTCCTATGTTCTTGGCGTACTTTTTAAACAAATTTTGGCGATCTTCATCATTTTCTACCAAGTTATCCAGTGTTTCAATTGCTTCTGCTAAGTTGCCAGCCAAATATGTAGAACATTGGTCTCCGCCATGCCCATCAAATATACTAAAATTAAACACTTGTGAGTCCTTGATTTGTAACAAGTTGGCACTATACTTATCTTCATTGTACAATCGATTGACTCTGCTTGTGTAATGTCCCAAATGGGAAGGACTCTTCAATATGGGTACTACCAATTTACCAATCTTGGAAGGTTGCTTCGTGGGGAAACGAGCACTGGTAGAACTATCCATCGCTGTAAAAGTTACCGTGCTTGAAACATGACGAATGAAACTGAGTGAAGAGGAGGGATATGGTCTAATGGTTATTGGCATGTAAGATTGTGGTTCGACAAAAACGTGGGCAGTTGGTTCTATGTTTGTTGGTATGAATAATATTGATTAGATTAGATTTAATTTTTTTGTTGTTTCTGTTCTCTGCGCTAATTCATTGATTAAGCTGCTACTTTGAGATGTGGGTGTGCCGTAGATTGTGTTTTTATTTTTATTTTTTTTTTTCTTCCGTGCCTTGGCGGTGCTGGGAGTCCGGGGCGACGTCCCCTCAAACGACCAGGAACGGAGAATGGTGCCGACAACTAAGCAGAATGCAAATATAAGCGAGCAATATCGACAACATTGGAACTTGGAAATTTTTACTCTTTGATCTTGTAAAAGGTAATAAAAAGGCAACTCTTTTTCTGTGCTTCTATAATAGAATGGGTTTGCCAGTGAAGTGTCAGGAAACAAGAAACTTTGCACAGTAATAGATATCACTACTGTATACAAGAACCTAGATGAGTTCAGCCAATCCAATATTACAAGTCTAGCTCTCAAAGATACTCCTTCAACTCATAAGAAATCCGGATAGTTGTTTAACAAACTAAAGAGAGACCTGTTATCATAAAATATCATGGTCTAGTGTTCTTGGTTGAGTTAATAAAGGGTTCTCTCGGCTAAGAATCTTCTTTGATCCACCGGCGATAAAATAATAGTGAGGGAAAAAAAAAATAGACCTATAAAAAATATAAAATATCAAAGGAAGAAGCGGGTTTTCTTTATTAGTAGTATCTACAATTCCCTATAATCATGTCATCAACAGATAATCCCGAAATCGATCTTTCAGAAGACAAAGTTTCTGAACCCACCTCAGATGAAGTTGCTGTTGACCAACAACAAAGTGAAGTAACTGTCAAGCCCAAGAAGAAGTCAGTTGGTTTTGCCCCTCCTCCAGAAGAAGACCTCAAAGAGCATCACAAGGTATTGAAAGAAAAGGAAGATATTAAATTGAAATCATCTCCATTTCATCGGATCCCTCCAGAATTGGCATACTTGGAGAAGAGAAAATTAGACCCAAGACCTATTGAAACCAATACTACACCAGCAGTACCAAATAGTAGATTTAGATTACAAGATTTACCTGATTTAAGCAAGTTGAAATTCTTTGATGTGAAAAACATTTCTGTTCAAAATAAAGAAACTGAATTACAATTCCATTACACGACTATTGATTTACCTCCTAGTTCAGATAGTGTTATTGTTGATATTAAGTTTGGTGGGTTGAATGGATTGGATTATGCCAAGATCAACCTGTATATATTGAATCTTAGTAATGTTAAAGTTGGAATGGGGTATGAATTTGCGGGAATTATTACAAATGTTGGTTCTTCCATGAAAGAGAAATTTGAAGTGGGTGATTGTGTTTTTGGTTTAATTGATCCAACCTCCAGAAGAGGTTCGTTATCAACGAGTCAGATAATTTATCCTGGTCGTGATGTTTTAATTAAAGTTGACAATGAAACCTTGGATAAGATTCACGAGATTGATATCCTGTTGAATACTAAGGATATTGGGAAAGATTTTCAAGTTGAAGAAACCGAGGCAGCCGAGCAGGAAGAGCACCAAGAAGCAGATTCTTTGCAACTTCCACCATTGGCTAAATTATGTACTTTCCCCTTATTGTACAACCACGCGAAACAAATGATTCGACATTTGACTACCAAAGAAAACAAGGCAAATATTTTGATCAACGGGGCTGATACAAACATCGGATTAACATTGATTCAAATCTTATTTGCCGAATATAATTTTGAATTTAGCAATCTTATTCTAATTATTAGTGAAAAATCATTAAAATACATGGAACAGTTAATTGATCATTTCCAGAAAAAGTTTTACGACCCATCGGTGATTCGAAGAATTAAATGTATCCCGTTTGATTTATTCAATGATGGTTTATATTTCAAAGGAGAGAAGGTTCCAATAAATTACAAGAAACCTAATTTTTTTGCCACTGAAGTGATTGATGCAATTTTGGTGCCTCATGGACAAGAGAAAATTGATGATCAAAATATAAACGACTACAAATTAGATATCATTATTGATTTGATAGGGTGCAAGAAATATTTCCAATCAACCAGCACAAAATTGAATGAAATTGAAACTTTAAATCTTCCATTTAAACAACATATTACAAGTTCATTGGAAAAATTATTCAATGGAAAAGTAAAAGAACCATTTTTAACTCGTATTTTGAAACCGAAAAAATATGGGTCTAGTTTGGTGAGTGGTTGCAAATTCACAGCAAGTGAACCAACATATGATGTTGATCACCTGATTGATTTTCAAGAAGGTATTTTGAATCCATGGGCTAATTCATGGACCACTAGTTTGTTAAATAATTGGACAAATTATACTTATCATCCAGAGATGGCATTAAGTTTTAAAGCCGAATGGTGTCAATATGCGCTAGATTTGGTGCTTAACAATAAGTTGAAATTCAAGGTGGACGATCTCACAGTATGGAAGAATTTTAAAAGAAAGGATGTGAGAACTAATGATGCAAAAGTTATTTTGCAAGTTGAAGATTTCTAGTACATATTAATACTATAATGTTTGCAATATATTGTTATACAAAAACACAGTCATTTTTTTTCTAAATTTCAGGTGGACCGAAATAGTTTAGTTTGATATTAATATCTCTTCCTCCCAAGTAATCACCAATCATCTTCATATATGTTCTGGGACCGACCGCATAAACATCATGATTCGAATTGATAAAATCCAAATCTTCTAGAGTCAAAGACCTTCTAAAATACCTATCCACGGGGTTTGTGATGATTCTTCCCCTTGAGAAAAACTCAATAACTTCAAATTTCTTACCGTATTCAATCCTAAAACTTTTGAGCAAATTTTCAAATGCTCTCGATTCACACGTTCTATTTGAATAAAGTAACCAAACCTTTCTTCCTTCTCGCAACCCCGCTTCTAAAGCTGGGAGCAAACCAGTGATTCCTATACCACCTGCCAAAATAACAAGATCTTTCTTACTAGGTTGATAAAAACAAATACCGTTTGGCGAAGACACGTTCACTTCATCACCAACTTTTAAATGTTGATGAATATAAGTAGAGATCACACCACCAGGAATGTGTCTAATTGACACCCTATATTCATTGTTTCTGCCGGAGTAATGAGAAATGGAGTATTCTCGAGATACTTCCTGATGACCTTTCAACTTCCACCGGAAGCTCAAATATTGACCATAATCAGGTTTTGGTAACATTTTACCATCAATAGGTGTGAAATAAAACGACTTGACATCTTCACATTCACTCTGAATCCTCGTTACCCTGAATTTCTTGAACCCAACCCATTGTTTCTTTGCATATTCTGCTGTTTCCATATCTATCATCAACTTTGCTAAATTCCCATATGCCGTGGCCCAAGCTTCTATAAAATCCTGATCTGCTATATAAGGGGGTAATAGCTCTATCATTGTTTCTATGAGTTGATTCCCAACAACTGGGTAGAAAGCTGGTTGTACGTGTAGACCAACATGTTTGCTCACGATTTGTTGAACGAAACCAACCAAGGGAGTCAAATCTTGAATATTTTTTGCATAGTTTAATAAAGCAAATGCTAAAATTCTTTGTTGTCGCAATAATGAAATATGGGTATTGTTGAAATATTCCTTTGTTATTGGATTTTTCTTAAGTAAGGATTTATAAAATTTTTGCGTCACTGTTTCCCCCGCTTGTTCTAAAATTGGAGCAGTGTTTAGAATAATCTGGATTTGTTTGGGGGTTAATTCTTTGGTTTCATAAAGTTGTGTCATGTTTGTATATTGTTCTTGTTTGCCCAAAAAAAGAAAACAACTAAAGAGTT
The DNA here is from genome assembly GCA_030557085.1 of Candida gigantensis. Lineage (NCBI taxonomy): Eukaryota > Fungi > Ascomycota > Pichiomycetes > Serinales > Debaryomycetaceae > Candida > Candida gigantensis. The sequence continues at coordinate 44,297 of JAKTVG010000016.1, forward strand.
TTCAAAATTTTCAAGAAAGGTGCAGACCAAATCCCATTTATACATTTCACTGTGGACAGCACATGAGGATGGGAAGAGAGGGGATGTGCTGCTTGATGCTGTCCATAGGCTCATTGGATCCTTGATTCTAATATAGTTTCGGAATTGCATTTATGCAAGATTGATAAAATATTTTATATTTCATATTTCATGGTGTGGGTGAAAGCTAATTCACGTCCATAGGAATAGATGCAAAATGAAAATTTAACCTTTTACGAAACTTTAATGCAAGATAGTTTAGATTATGCAGATCAAACTTCTCTAAACGAAACATAATCATGCCATTAAACTTTTCTTCTCTTGTCATAATAATTGTCACAGTTGCTTTCTTCTTATCAAATTAATTTAACTTTTTATTCCTGTTTAAGTTAAATGGACAAGTGGTTAGAATTTTATAGTAAATCCAATAAATTGAAAAACTAAAGATAATGCAAAGGGTTTGTTTTGGTTAGTAAACAACGCACGGCCCAGAACAAGAAAAAAAAATTTTTTGCAGTTAAAATTCTTCACCAATTTACTTTTCTCTGCATGAATCCATAATACATACTATAATTCTCCACCAGAGTTCACATTCACTCATAACTAAAAAAAAATTTCAAACCCACAAAAAATAGTCACAAACAATAGACAAATAGGGAGAAATTGTGGATACATTAAATTCCTTAATATGTACAATTTAAGGGATCTACGCCTTACCTTCAATTATTTGGTCCACTACCCCCCTTTAGCTCAACCCTGTACTGCAAGGCAACCACATGCACTGGTTAGAGTGATAACAAAATAGAAAATCATAAATTTCAAGATACAAACAATCTACCTAAACGTCTAAAGGTCCAAAATATTCCAATTTCACATCAATACTTTTCTTGCCCAAGTACTCTTTCACCACTTTCATGTAACCTCTTGGTCCTAATAAATACACATCGTGTTGTTCAGCATTGATGAAATTCAACTCATCCAAAGTCAAAGCACGATTAAAAGCTTTGTCAATAGCTCCTTCAATACCACCACTAGATAAATATTCAACAACATTAAATTTATCCCCATATTGACTCTTATATTGTTTAAAAAGTTCCCCAAAAGCTCTTGTGTCAACTGATCTATTAGAATAGAACAATTTAACATTTCTTTTTTCATTTAAAGCGGCTTCTATTATAGACACCAATGGGGTTATACCTATACCACCGGCTAATAAGACTAAATCTTTAGTGCATGGTTCATACACGAAATTACCATTTGGAGGAGCAACTTTTAAAATGTCACCAACTTTCAAACTGTTATGAATATATCCAGAAACCAACCCCTCAGAAACGTGTCTAACGGAAATTCTAAATTCGTTATCTTTAGGGTATTCAGAAATTGAGTATTCTCTTGATTTTTCAAATTTTTCACCTGGCAATTGCCATCTAATACATACGTATTGACCTCTTTGTGGTTTTGGAATTTCACTTCCATCAGCAGGTGTGAAATAAACTGACTTTACATCTCTAGCTTCGTCAACGATCTTTGTCACTTTAAATTCTTTGAACCCATTCCATGGCTCTTTGGAATATTCATCTGCTTCTAAATCAATCAACAATCTAGCCAAGTTTCCATATGCAGTACCCCATGCTTCTAAGAATTCTTCATTGGCGATTTCGGCAGGTAACAATTCAACCATGGTTTCAATAAGACATGAGCCAACAATAGGATAATGTTCAGCCTTTACTTGTAAACCAACGTGTTTACTAACAACTTGTTTAACAAATCCTACCAAGGGAGTCAAATCTTGAATGTTTTTGGCATAGTTTAATAAAGCAAATGCTAAGATCTTAGGTTGTCTTAACAATTTTTGATCGGTTTCGTTGAAAAATGGTTTGACTTCATCATAGTTGGTCAACATACGTTGATAAAATTTCTGGGTTAATGTTTCCCCAGCTTGTTCCAAGATAGGAACGGTATCCAAGATGATTTGGATTTGCTTTGGTGTTAATTCTCTGCTTTCATAGTCGACTGTCATTTTGTGTAGTGCTTTGATGTTGAGATACAAGTCTTTCTGATGGAAGTTTACTAGAGGAAGCCTACTCCTATTTATAATGAGGGTTCATTGTTATTTCCGGGGTTTTTGAAGATTACTAAAAAGCTTCTATGTTTTAAGTTATTATTTTTATTATTTTCAAGTTCTGCATATTGAAGAGGACGGAGGTTGAGTTTAAACGGTTTATAGAAAATTTCAATTTAATACTTTGTGCATTGATGATGATGAGCTGGAATTTTTCACAACTGGTTTAACTCGCATTGCTTATGTCTATAATTAGTTTTTGGTACGCCTCCATTTGGACAGTCTTGTCTGCTACGATACGAGACAGTTCTTTTGAGGGGATTAGTACACACGTCACTAGGATGTGTAAAATCCTGGGGGGAGGTACGCATTACAACGGAATATTTGCCAAAAATAATATTTGTAGTGGTATCGAATCGAATGAGTTCAGTAGTAGTAGTAGTAGTACTAGTAGTAGTGCAGAAAAAATAACGTGTTTTCTATTTTTTAATTTTGTGTCAAATCGAATGATTTTTCACGTTGTCCAATGAAAAAAGTTTTGAAGGTCACCAGATGTTCTTCTTTACTGCAGCTATCCTTAGTTAACTGCAGACAATAATAACAACGGGAATAAGTACATTCACGGGAATAAACAAGCAACACGTCTGTTTACCCCAGAATGAACTACGAATAAACTATAGTGATTTAGGTTACGAAACAGAATGGGGCAGCATGGTGCCCGAGTAGCAGGATCGTATGATCTGCACAACAAGATTGTTGAAACATGTTGTGCGAGATTAATTACAAATATAGAGGCAATTATCATTACCAAACGTTTTGGAAGACTTATGGGCAGTATATTACATGTTGGCATACAGATGTAGTATGTAAAAAATCACCTATTAAGCGTTGTCTCTCTTTTTGCAAGCATCAAAATAAGCACTAGGTTGGTTTATGCTAGTAGAATCGTCCGGTAATCAGAAGTACAATATTTACATCACATTGACTAATGATTACTTGGTAGTAAAAACAGTTGTAACTTTTCATTCTCAAAATTTTGTCCAATTCTGCAACCAAAAAAAAAAGAATCGTGATAATATGTAGGCAACTGCCCATAAACCATAATGAGAATATGTACTTGCTAAATTAGTATTAATTAAATAAAACTTCGTAATATTTCTAAAATAACTTATACATTTCCTAAAAAAAACAAACAAAAATCAAGAGATTAGTTATATCAAACAGCCAATCTAGGTTCAACGAATCTCTTGGAGTCATCAACATCAAGATCCTTAACAGGCAATTGATTCTTCTTTTGATCAATCATGAACTTGTTGAAATATTCATCAACTTCTTTCAAACCGTCAATTGAAAATTCTGAAACTTGAGCAACATGGGAATCAGGTCTAACCACCAAGATAGCACCATTACGTTTATCAATACCGTAAGCTTCATAAAGATCAACTTTACCTTCATGGTAAGTTTCACCAATACCAGCATATAATCTCCAGTAATCACAACGACGTTTGAAATCTAAAGGATGGGTGAAGTCTGGGAAATCATACAATTCAACATCGTTTCTACTTGAACCATGAATGGTAATGACATCAATAACTGAATCACTGAAAGCATTAGCAGGTGTGAATTTCTTAGCAAAGAATTTTGGTGAATCAATTAAATCTTGGAAGTCATGTAATTTGGTCAAGTTATCTTTATGTTTATTGACATCTCCTGGGAAAACCAATACTCTAAATCTACCATCTGAAGCAAGACGATCAGCAATATGAGTTGGTCTACCATCAGCTTGAGCAATAATATTCTCACTGTACAATCTTCTACCAATTGGGACTTTACTTGCTAATTTATTCATGACACAACTGTTTTCATCAGCAGCCAAAGCACCTTTTTTGGAAACCAATAAAGAATCTTCGTAATCAACAATGGTACCGGAAGCAAACTTGTTACCTTCAAGGTAAACATGATGGAATTCGTCCATATCAACACCATCCAAGACATCTGAGTTAGGAATCATTGGTTTACCACTGAACAATCTTGATAATTTATGATCAAAGGCAATCAAATCACGAGCAACCTTCAATCTTTCAGATTCATAAGTAGACAAGATTTCTTGTTTAGCCAAACCTTTACAAACCAATGCTAATTTGAAACCAAGGTTATAAGTATCTTGCATTGAGACATTCATACCTTGACCAGCTTTAGGAGAATGAGTATGACAAGCATCACCAGAAATGAAAACTCTGTTTTGTTTAGCGAAATTTGGACTAACTCTTTGACCAATTTGGTAACCAGTATACCAACTCAAATCAGTCATTTCTAAAGTATAAGGCTTGAAAATTTCTTGAGCTTGCTTGAGAATAGATTCAGGAGTGATTTTAGAACGATCAATTCTACCCTTTGTCTTGACATGTTTATCAGTGGCACTAAATGGTTTTTCATCATTCTTGGTAGCTGGATCTCTATCGACTTCTTTCAATTGAATATAGAATCTAACCAAATCATTTTCTCTAGGAATAACCATAACGGACCCTGATTCTTTAGAATGAATAGCACATCTGTTTCTGATATCTGGGAAATTGGTGATTGGAACCATATCCAAAACACCCCAAACAAAATCAGTTTGTTCACCTTCCATGTCAATACCTAATTGTTTTCTAACCCAACTATGAGCACCATCTGAACCAAGAACATATTTAGCTTTAATAATTTCATAGTTACCTTCATTGCTTTCATCAATATCTTTGTAAAGTTTATCTTGATCACCATCAAATTGACGGAACAAACCATTAGCAACACTTTGATTGTACTGCTCTGGTTTAGCATCATCACTACTCAACTTAGTAACCAATACTTCAACTGCATGAGCTTGAGGGTCATCATTGTCATTAATTTTAATTGAAAGTGGTAATATTGGTCTTTCAACTTTAACTTTTCCACCAGCAAAATGATCAATTGAGTCTTCAAACCATTTTTCAATGTTACCTTGATGAATAACTGATTGGGTATAACGGGAAATTCCAGGGATAGTGTCAGGGACTCTTGAGTTTCTAACCAATTCACCAGTTTCATTAGGTGACCAAAAACACATTTCAATCATATGATTAGCAATTTTCCAAGCTTGATCCAAAGTAGCAAAATCAAAACTTGCTTCAGAGAAAGACTTGAAGATTTCCAATGACCGGCATTGTAAACCATCTGCTTGACCTGCAAACACCTCTGTTGAACGTTTGTCAATTATTCTAAATGGAATTCCACATCTGGCTAACCAAGTGGCACACATGTACCCTGATGGACCAGCACCAATGATTAATACGTCTGTTTCTGATTGTTTGATAGCCATTATTTTTTGTTTGATTTTTGATTGAATTTGTTGTTCTTATAATTTTTTTACATTTTCAAAAACTACCATTGGATGGAAATTAGGTGTTTATATATACTGTTTTTTGAGAAAACGTTGGGTCTTCTATTTTTAATGATTTGATTTGGGATGGGTTTTGAAATGCATTTCCGATACTTTTTTTTTTGTATGTGGGGTAGGCGAGAAATTAAATTGCAAAAAACACTGGTGACCCTGCATTAAAAAAAAACACTTAGTAGGCAGCACTACTCTCCTCCAACTCCTTTAGCTCCAAACCCCCACCCACCCCTCCTGGCCTTATTTGTATTTCCGATTGTTGGTCTTAGTTTTGAACCAAATATTTAATCAAATTAGATTGAATTATACCCATATGTGCATGTGGAGTATACGCTCGATAATATCCGTGAACTATAGTCGAATGCATGATACATCTCTCTCTTCTACTCCACTTTATTCTTTTGTCAATATATCATTCAAGTTTGGTAAAATGCCCCGGACTCATTTTCTTTCTAATTTTAAGTTTGATCTAACGGACTTGTCTATATGTGGCATTGATCTTACACAAGTCGGGAGATCCCCATAATTCATGAATTCCAAAGACAACACATCCCCCCACAACCAGTCCATTCTTTTTTTGAATTCCTAATAAAACTTCCTTCATGCCCAGAAAAAAACAAGCAAATGAAAACTTCGATGTTGGACCAGTTGGCCATAACCGCTAATTCTAGGAAACATGTTTGAGAACTCCGGAAATTGAAGTATCTTTTGTGCTCGTAAAAATTTGAACAATACAAGGTGCGGATATTCAAGATATGAGCCGCACTTGATTACTTGTTTTGGAAATGATTTGTTACATTTTGCATACTTCCTCCGCCCTTGCAGCAACAAGCATTGTTCCGCGAAGGTATCGTGACTTGTAATATGGTGGAATCAAACGTTTATTCTCCAGATGGCCAATTAATTTATGCCAATATGTCATAAATTTCATTCTTAACATAATTTACTACTACGTCACCAATATTCTATTTGCATAATTGTAATGAAATTTGTAGATCAAGTATGAATAATTCTGCTACTACTTACAATTAATTTAGATGAACAGTAAATGAGACACTACATGGTGTCAATTTCTTTGACATTGTGTTTCCAACAATCAATTTAAGCCAATTCCGATAATGATAGTGAAATTGTAACGTTTGGTGAATAACCAATCACCCAGTTAATACACATGTTTCATCCCGCATTGAAGGAATTTCAACAAGTACTTTATTGTGATGTCTATATATTTAGAGTAATTGTGCATATATCCACACATGACTCGTCACAGTTCAAAGACCTTTTGCGAAAACTTCAATGGTTTCCCGAGGGGTTTTGCTAAATACTCATTGTTTTTCCTAGTCATTTGAAGGTGAGTATCAGCCACCCAAGCATAATCGATAAACCTCAGATATATCATAAAATGAGTGTGTACAATCTACAATAACATCATCAAACAGCACAGTACTGCCAAATTGATGAAGCCTCCCAGATATGGGAAACTACGTGTGACTTTCCAATATCCACGGAAGAGCTAAGAACCAAGGAACTTTCCATTTCAATTTAACCGGGCATTTACTTTCTTTTTTTATGGTAGTCAGTATTCTTCCGAAACTTAAAATTCTTCGCTTAGTTTACACTCTTCGACAACTTGTCTAGCCAACAAACTGGTTAGTTTGATTAATTCTACAAATTTCACAGTATCTTGTAGACAGAATAGCTCTACAATAAAAACCCCGGATACTTGCTATTGTTTTTATTACACTATAGAATTCTTAGATCTCACGAGGACCGAAATAATCCAACTTAACACTGACTTTTCTCTCATTCAAATAATCTTCAATCATCTTCATATAAGCTCTTGGACCAATAAGATAAACCTCATGTTTATCAGATGTAATGAAATCCAAATCCTCTACCGTCAATGATCGATTATAATACCTATCAATCACTTCTTCATCATCATTTTCATAAACATCTAATAATCTTCTTTTCGAAACACGTGATAAGAATTCAACAACTTGGAATTTATCACCATATGTTCGTTTATATTTTTTAAATAAGCTTCCAAATGAACGAGAATCAATTGATCTATTAGAATATAATAATTTCACATTTCTTCCATCTTGTAATCCTGCTTCTATCATTGGATTCATTGCTGTTATCCCATTCCCACCTGCCAACAACACCAAATCTCTACCATTCCCACTATTTGATTCATAATAACAATCACCACATGGTGGGGCAGCATATACGATATCACCAAGTTGTAAACCATTATGAATAAATCCGGAGATTTCACCACCAGGGATTAATCTTACAGTAAGTCTATATTCATTTGATTTTGGATATTCAGAAATGGAATATTCTCTTGTTTTTTCATATTTACAATCAGGTAATTTCCATCTCATACTTAAATATTGTCCTCTTTTAGGTTTAGCAATTGGGGTTCCATCAACAGGTGTAATATAAATTGATTTCACATCAATACATTCCATACTGGTTCTTGTGACTTTGAATGGTTTAAATCCATCCCATTGAAAATTTTTATATTTGGCCAGTTCTAAATCAATCAACATCTTGGCCAAATTACCATAAGCAATAGTCCATGTTTCAATAAATTCATCATCAACCATTTGTTTCGGGAATAAATCAATGATGGTATTTATCAAAACTTCTCCAAATATAGGATACTGTTCAGGTTTCACTTGTAACCCAACGTGTTTACTAGCAATCTTATTAATGAATCCCATCATTGACAGCAAATCACTAATGTTTTTAGCATATTGAATCACAGCAAAAATGAAAATTCGAGGTTGTCTTAATAATTTCATATGAGTCTCATTAAAGAAAGGTTTGAGTTCACCATACTTTCTTAATAATCGTCTATAGAACTTCTCACTTAGTTGGACATCAAGTTGTTCTAAGATAGGTACTGAGTCCAAAATGACTTGGATTTGGTCTTGGCTTAATGGTTTTGTTTCAAATATAGTTGTCATTTTTAAGATTTTGGGAAAGAATGTTGCAAGAGGAGGGTGGTCGTTGGAACAGTTTTTTGCAAAGATTTTAGGGGATAGAAGGACCCATTTATATATAGATATACCTGTGTGTCAACTTGCTTAATGCAAATGGACAAAGGGGAGTACGTCGGATACATTTTACCCAACACCTTGAAAAATTAGATATTGAAGCCAACATCACAAAGGGAAAGAAAGGGATACGGGTTTTCCTTTCCTGCGCTTACTTCTGTCTCTTTATACTAACGGGATCTGCGCTTCATGCATTCAATTTGTATATATTTCTCTATTCTTAGTTGTTCTAAAGGAAAGGGAATGTAAAAAAACTAAAGGAAAATTTTGAAGTTTTCCGCTTTTGGGTTAATATTTTTCATTCACCTGCTTTATGCAGGAGTTTTTCAGGATCAAGCATACAGTGTTGTTTTTAATTGTCAGTTGAGTTACGCGTCTTAAACAGGCCACAATTCAATAGTAAGGCAAGAATATACATTATCTTTTTCAAATATTCAAACCAAGGTTGACGGGGATACATCTCTTCCATGTTGAGATGTTTTGAGCAAAGGCTTGGTGAAGTTATAATAACAAAGTTTTTTTTATTTTATTTTCCAATTTTTCAAAGTTTTCATTCTCTAATCTTTTGTGTTTAGTTTATACATCTGAAATTGCGTATTATAACGGGAGGAAAAGTAGAAGCGATGTTTCTCAACGTCGCTAAACAAAGTATCGAAGATCTAATTTTTGAAGGATTCATTTCCTGTGCAAATTTGTTGTGTTGTTGCTTCCTCCCTCAATATCCTATCTATCGAATAAACCATACTCGCACCCTAACATGTGAATGTTGTAGAAGAATACATTAGACTACTCCTTCTTAGCAAATTTTAGACCCCCCTTCCAAAAATAAAAAGAATAGCTAACTATTTTTAAAAACTATAGTTTGGAAATAGATAAGAATTTCGTTTATCCATAACCTATAAAAAAAAAATATCCATATGAAATAGTGCTTGCATATACCACCTCTCTAGTTGATCGGCCACTTGTAAAAACGTGTGTGTCAACGGAAACGCAGTAAGACGCAACGACTTATCTATGAAACACCCAATTCACAAAGAGGAGATTTGGGATGCCGAGGGAATTATGAACTTACAAAGACATACTCCCTTTATTCCAAAAAAGTGGAAGAAAAGAAATAGGTTGGCTAGGTTGGTGTTTTCTTTGCCAAGGGTCTACAAGAAAAAGCCGAATTTTTTCTCATGAGCAGAATAAGAAAGGTATCCAATTTGGTTTCACAAATACATATATAGTCAAAACACACAAACTGGAAACCCCTCAATGAAAAGTTCAAACAATATAGTTAGTAGGTATTAGTGTAAATTGATTTCATTTCACATAGTAGTGGTTAGCAATTTAGACTGATAATGAATTCGTTTAAACTATCAAGAAAAAAACAAGACCAACACTATGTTCACACTAAAAACCCAATATCATGACATCATATAAAAGAATCAATTGACTTTTAGAGCAACACTTCGTTGGCAATAGACCCTTAACACTATGCAGCATTCGCAAGTGCTCACTACATACAGAATAGATATTTTCGGAATTTTTTTCCGCGACAGTAATCATTCTTGTGAATCTTTATTTCTAAACTGTTCAAGTTTTATATTGATATATGCACATATTATATATATTAATAATTTTTTGTGTCTAATATAAATTGAAATAACGGATATGAAAGAATAATTCTTGGAATCTGTGGTATGAGAATTTACTATTACTGTAATATTGTGGAACCAGAGTGGTGGGTGGGGGTTGCAAAAAAAATACACCAAGAATTGCGAATAAATTTTCGGTATCAGTTGATTCAAACTGTGGATACTCACCCTCAAAACCATATTATTACCATAAAAACCAAACAACAAAGAAGTCTTTTTTAAATTAATAGACACCACAACTGATATTTTCACCGAAATGATAAATAAACTCTATTCCTCGAAATATACATCTTGCTAAAAAAAAAAGAAGTACTTTCCTCCCCCCACCAGTATACAGTAATCAATCATGTCTGAGAAGCAAAACATTGAACCACAGGTATCATTCATTGACCATTACAAAACCAATCATGATATAACAACAACGATCATATCTCATACTGATCCAGAAGATGTTGATCAAGCCATGAAATTTGCTCTTGAACACAAGAATGAATTATTTGAATTAGATGAAAAAACATCAAATAAATTACGTTTTAAAATCGATTGTTATTTATTACCTATATTATGTCTTGTTTATTGTTTCCAATTCATGGATAAATTAACAACTAGTTATGCTTCTGTATTGGGGTTAAGAAAAGAATTAAAAATGCAAGGAGATATGTATAGTTGGACAGCAACTGCTTTTTATTTAGGTTATTTGATTTTTGAATTCCCTGCTTCTTTATTATTACAACGATTCCCTGTTGCTAAAACCGTTTCTATATTTATTATTCTATGGGGGATGATTTTGGCATTACATGCTGTTCCGGAATACCCTGGGTTTGTTGCCTTGAGAACAATATTGGGGATGTTGGAACTGAGTGTGACTCCAGCATTCACTATCATTACTTCACAATGGTATAGAAAGGAAGAACAATTTTTAAGAACATCTTGGTGGTTTGCTTCAAATGGAATAGGTACAATTGTCGGACTGGCAATTGCTTATGGATTGTTTGAAAATAATGAAAAATATTCATTACCTGCTTGGAAATTGGTATTTGTAGTAACTGGAATTTTAACTATATTTTTAGGATTTGTTATTTTAATTCATGTTCCTGATACACCTGCTGATGCTTGGTTTTTAAATGATCATGAAAAAATTATAGCTGTTGAAAGAATCAGAACAAATCAACAAGGTTTCGGGAATCCACATTTTAAAAAAAATCAATTTATGGAAGCTTTAACTGATCATAGAACTTGGTTGTTTGCATTGTATGCCTTATCAGGGAACATTCCAAATGGTGGATTAACTAGTTTCGGTACTATTTTATTGAATGAAGATTTTGGATATTCTCCTTCTCAATCACTTTTAATGCAAATGCCTCAAGGTGCAGTTGAAATAATAGGATGTGTTTTATTTGCTTGGTTTGCACAATTTTTTGCATTCCGTTTACCAATGGGAATATTTGCAACTATTATAATGGTACTTTCTGGTTGTCTTTTAGCATTTGCACCTGAAAAAAATGGCAGATTAACTGGACTTTATTTAAGTACTTTTGCAGCACTTGGTTTCATTTGTTGTCTTTCTTGTATTTCTTCAAATGTTGCTGGTCATACAAAGAAAATAACTACAAATGCTATTTTTTTAATTGCTTATTGTGTGGGTAATTTGATTGGACCACAGACATTTGTAAGTTCTCAAGCTCCTAGTTATAATGGTGCAAAAATTGCTATAGTGGTGTGCAGTAGTGTCACGTTGGTTTCATTAAGTGGTCTTTATTTATCTTACTTGCTCGAAAATAGAAGAAGAGATGCTAGACCTGTGGTTGATATGAGCCATATTGAAAACCATGAATTTGCTGATTTAACAGACAAGGAAAATCCAACATTTAGGTATAGTATTTAAACAAAGTAAAAAAATATCAGAAGGAAGGAAATCTCTCTAAGTAGTTGTTTAATCAAGATAAGTTTTCAAGATTGTGATAGTGTAGCGAATAGCAATGTTGAAGCCGTTTGGCGGTCGGGAGACGGGTCGTCGTAGATAATGGGCCTATTGTCGTCTTATCTACGGGTTGCGATTTAGGTTTATTTTTTATGTCTATTTCTATTCTCGGCCAAATACAAAACGCCGGAAAAAAACAGTTCCTCCACCGACGACCGACCAAGTAAGCGCACGCACGTTACCCAAGGCTTATAAACAGGTTTTGTCCCATTTGTCGAAAAAAAAAAAATCGATAATAGAAAATCAACTCGACAACACCACAGCTGAATCAACAACAAGATATCGTAGTTCAATCAGAATATTTATGAAAAACCCGATTCAATAATATATATTTGACAAACAAACAAACAAACTAAAAATAAACAATAAAATATATATATGTGTGTTAATACAACAAAAAAACAACAAACTAGAAATAAACAAAACTTGCAAAATGAACACCGACACTTAATAAAAATATATATGTAGATAGGAAAACTTTATATATTGAACACCAAAAAATTTTCTTTTTATTTTCTTCCCAATGCAGCATTCAATGAATTCAAAGCTAGTGAAGAATTACGTCTGTAGACAATGACATTATCATCTTCCACATGATCATCATCTGTAGTTGCATCCAAAGCTGGAGGGATGAAATTATAAGTACTTAGCTTTCTCTCTTGTTGGAATTTTCTAGGTGGTTGTTGACATTGTGGAGAATATCCATATTGAACATATCGTTCAAAAATGACCTCTGCTGCAGAAGGTGAGGATGTTGGAGATGATGTGACTGTTGTTGTTGATGCCATGGTGGTAAAAAAAAAATATGTATGTGTAGTAGTTATTAAGTTATTTATACAGAATGTTTATATTAGAACAAAATGAAATAACATCCAATTGGAAAGTATGTTGATTTGATGATTTGTTGGTTGTTGTTCACTCCAAAGTGATTTATTGTTGTGCCCAAAGAAATAAAAACCAAAGGATTTTTAGAAAAAGGAAGCCTGAAATAAAAAGTATTAACAAATAAATGTGGGAATCACAGTAAGGTCTGATGAAGAAATTAACTGTGAGTTTTTAAGAAAAGACAAATATAAAGACAAGAAAAGACTTAGTAAAGTAAGTAAATAAATAAAAAAGTGACTATTGTGTGTGTGTGGAAATAGGATTGGAAAATAAAAAAAAAGGGAAAATTGAAATGTTTATATATATATATATATATATAGCCAGAGATAGATAGACGGGAAAAAAAACACAATAATGATCAATTGACTGACCAACCTGTATGTATTTACAACTAACCAACCAACTGCCAACAGAGAGAAAAAAAATATTTTGTTCCCTTCTATTTTAGTTTGAGTGGTTTATTTTTTTGGTTTTAGGAAATTAAGACATCATACATTATATTAAATAGAAGAGAAGAGAACAGGAATCATCATCACCTATTGCAAATGTCGTATCCAACAATGTCGCATACAACAATTTGTATGTATGTGCATGCGTGTACGTTTGCACAAGAAAATTTGAAAAATATTTTTCCATGTACACCCCCCCCCATGCCATGCCATCCTTCCACCACTAAGGAAAATGTCTCGTCTTATCAATCAATGATGATGATGATCACACACTCAACTATCTGTTAGCGACATTTATTATGATGTCGCTCTATTTATTGCGTAATCAACACCCACACCCACACCCACACATACAATATCTATGATTCCATTCAATTTCCGAAATATCAATCGGATTTCACATTATTATTATCACTAGTACTATTATTATTATCAATATTATTACTATGCTCTATCTAGATCCTACCAATGATTACTAATGATCAACTGGTCATGCCAACCCACTTCTAATCAAATCGGAAAAGATATCTAATCTATTCATTCATTCATTCCCATGATCCACTAGATAGGTGAAAAAAAAATAAGGTTGTAAAAATGATTGATTCGTATTACGAGTTTTCTCTCCCCCCAATTATACGCGGCATTAAAAAAAAACTTTAATAAACCCTCGTTGTTCTCATTCCATTATCATCAAATTGTCTTTTTCTCCTGTTCCTTCCATGTTTCCAATTTGTAAAACAAATCATGATAACAGGATGATTTATTACACGTTTATTTTTAGACAGATAGTGAGTGTTATATCAGTGGCGGTGGCGGTGGCAATGATTAGATAGATGGTTGGTATACTAGTCAGCCTTTTTGTTCGAATGCTGGCTAGTGTGTCTCACTTTACGAGCTATCAAACATAGAACAAAGGAATTGAATGATCACGAGTTTTGTAGGCTTTTTTTACTATTTCTTTTTGCAACATTACCAACAACTGAAAAATCAATGTCACGATAGTTGATTAGCAACCCAGACTTTGGATTGAAGAGGAGGTAACGTGAACAACGAGGGGAGGGATAGCTCAACATTCTAGAATAAGCCAAGCATAATTTGAATTCATGTCTCAGACAGATCATTCTTTGTGCTTCTCCTTTTCTTGTCCATATGACAAAGATCTCGCAAGTTAATATTGAGATATATCATATTAACCAAACGTCTTATGACGAGAGAAACCCTAACTTTGGTGATATTTATGACATCATAATGAATAGATAGAGGGTTTTCTTTTGTGTGTATGGGAAATGAAAGGACTATTCGTAAATATCACAAAATTAAATACCGGACATTGGTCTAATAATTGTTTCTCCGTTGCAACACTGAAGTCCTTTGATTGCAAAAAAAAAAGGGACCTATGGAAACCCGTGAATGTCTTGACCAGTACAGTGTGTTATGAATTGATTTATGAAAGAGAAGGATATCTACATTAGGAAATATCAATTGATTCGCGACCTCGAAGTAACATTGACATCTACAACAAACAACAACCTACAACTAACAAGACCAACATGTCAAACAACAAAATGGATTTACAAAGTAATACAATATAATTGATAATCACAGTTTTATCCAGTGATTTATAATTAACTTTCACATTCAAAAGGTCCTGGAATTGTATTTGAAATTTGTTAGTAATGCATAATTGGATTTCCACCTGTTTATTCCGATCGCATGTATTATTTCCTTTTTTCCGAGAGAGAAATTTTTCACTGTGTTCTGTTTCTCTCATAACGGCCGAATCGGTGGCTGCTGTTGTTCTATGCCTCGAGAAAGCAAGATCTACTTCATGTAATGTTGTTGAAACAGTAAACAAACGTGCGGGCCGTGAAAAGTGGAGATGATACAAGGGATATCTATCGTGTTGTAATCAATTGATACGGGGAGAGGAGTCAACCACTACGTAGTAATCATACTTGTGATTTATCACTTTATTGATTAATCCTCTGGACTTAGAATATTGATAGTGCAAAAAATTTTAAAGGAGAAGAGTTTTTCTGAAGTGAAAAAAAAAAAGCTTAACAAAGCAATGAAATTACACAAAACATCAAAAAAGAGAAATGTCGCGATTGAAATAAAATCTCTCAAACCGCCTTTGCAAAATTTTTTACACCCCCCTGCTCCTCCCCCCCCCCAAATCATCTCTTAATCTTTCATCCCTGTTGAGTAGGAGTATGGTCATCAATCACCAGTCACTAATCAACCACCACCCCCAAACTGATTAATTAATCAATCAATCAATTTATTAACCCACCCACTCTGCTCTTTTCTTTTTTTTAAAAATCGTTTACGATTATGTAATACACAATAATAGAGACAACAAGGCTAAATGAAATGAATGTTAGTTTGCAAATAAAAGGATTGTTAACTAGAAAACTGTGTGGGTGTGTATTGTACAGAGAGGGGGAAAGAGACTAATCAGTCAGGGGGTGAGTGATGGGATGGGGTGCAAAAAGAACAGGGGGTGTATTTTTTTGTTCTGTGGGTTGATAAAGAATATTATAAACGTATGAACTAGTGGCTGTAGTGGGTAGTGTATTGTATGGTATAAATAGATAAGTATAATCCCTCATATCATACTACTACTGCTACAAAATTTCTTTTTGATTATCTTATCGGTGAAATTTTCTCAATTTTTACCAACTCATATTTCCTTTTTATCAAAAGATGGGGGGAGTAGAGAGATGTAGAGCCACACGGACTTGTAATTGAAAATTTCATTCTTATCTATTATATTATTCTATCTAACACACTGCTTACATCTTAGAATGACCCTCACGCCTTGGTCTCCTTACCCTGTCCTTCTCAATACAAGTATAACACACTAATGATAGAAACACAACTCACACATTGCAAGATCAACGGAATAACATAAAACAAACCCATCGCTGAATTCAATTTGTTGAGCAATAGAGGGGAACTTGAAGATGCAACTCCGAGTTCAATAAAAATTGGGTAATTATCCGCACTAAATAATATATGTATATGCTTCAGCCACCCCTACTTTAATTTATCTCGAAAAAAAAAGAGAATAATAACGTTTCAATTAGGAATTAAGTTTCTTATTACTCTACTCTGTTTCCGGATGTTTCGCTATTCGGAAAACAATTTACTCCCTTGTGCTTATGGATTATAATAATTTATAATCCCACATGCGTAATGGAAGATAACTTTAAGGTTTTCTAAAAACGGGGGGAGAACAAGAAGAAGAAGTAACTAGGGGGGGTGATTGCTGAATATTTCATCTACTTGTAATTCTAACTCATTCAAAGAGTAATACTTGCTATCCCTTTTTTTTAAAAATAATCACTTAATGTAAAATATTTGGCTATTGTGGGAATTGCAATGAAAGAGGTGGAATTTTTTTTTGCAACTAAAATGTTTGTCTTCTCCAATGTGAACTTGGTGCCTGGTCTCCTTTTTGTTACAATTGTCCATTAGAAGGGAATATGTTATCTCGTCAAAATAGACATTTAGAAAGACAGGAGATATCCTTGTAATTAATCAAATCTGTGATTCTTGCAACAACGCAAAACTTGACTATTCTCATTGATGAAAATTGAAGGAAGTTTGGCTCATCTTGTTTTGATTTGTAGTCCACCTATGATAGTGACTAATTCTTTGGGTTTTGGTTTAGACCAAACAGTAGCATCTCCTGAACGGCTATCTAACCGGGTGAAGAATATAGATTCTCTCATTTCAAACAATTCAGATTCCCATAATTTATTGATAAAATTATCTCCTAATTTCACACCATGACAGATACAAATATATTGTTTTGCTAAGAGTTTCTTCTAAAACAACTACAATTTTACTCTATACTTCTTCTAAAAACTTCATACATAACATACTGGTGATAGTTCTTGGTTTTGCAACCAGATAAACCCATGATCCAATGTGAAAACAGTCTAATATTTCCTCTAAACTCAGAAAACTCTTCCATATTGAAAATGTAATAAAAGTACAACATTGCTCTCTTACCAATACACTGATGGTCTCCATATTTCGTATCAAATCCACATTGTTCACATAAAGTTCCTTTCCTGTTTTTAAATACAGCATGCTGAGAAATATCCTCCCATCCTATTGGCCAATCACCATCCCAATCAATCTCATTCTCTGATTGAATTCCCACCAATTTAGAAGGCCAATCTGCTGGTTCCACTTGTAATATTTGTTGATACATTCCATTCAAATTTCTCTTGCTCTTAACGTCTACTATCTCATTCAAGAATTGACAATTTCTAATGAATAAATGGTACTTTTCCATAATTTCTTCAAGAATTCCTTTGCTTTCTTCATACCATTGTAAATGCTCCCCACAAAGACCTTGTTGTATTGATTCTTTAATTTCTTCAAGCAGGATATCTCCAACGATATACCTAAATGCCATCACCAATAATTCAGTTTCTTTGATCTGTACAATACCATCTAGATCGCTGATCATTACAGATAACCATTTGTACGTTTCAATATGATAAGTAGGATATTTGTTCCCTAATGCTTTAAATCCATCAATAACCAATGCACGGTTATGTTCAGCTCTGCCTCTAGTATATTTCAGTCCTCCATCAAAACTTTCAACAACAGTTTGATTATTTTCTTCACTTTCAATTCTGCGTCTTTTATGTTTCAGTTTCTTCTGAAGATTTTCAACAATTTTTCTGGTATCTTCATTTGTAATAGTCAGAATGTTACAACAATTCAGACACCTATTCCATTCCTTCTCATAAAATTTAGCAACTTGCTTCTTGAAACACCCGTTAGGATCAAACATCTTGACATTTGTTTTTGGCTCACCATTTAAAAACAAAACATACAGTGGTTTGTCTTTCAATCTACCAACCACCAGTATACATTCGGCCAACGAAATAAAAGTATCGTAAAAAACAATCAGTTTCAAATTCTCCAATTCAATACCAGCAGATGATTGTTTAGTAGCCATGAAAATCTTGCAACTTCCCATATTTGTATTCAACAGAACATCGTCTTTGTATATGTCTTGAATAACAGCAAGATGCTCATCCGGTATATCATGAGTATCATAATACACCATTATAATATCATCAGGGTACTTGGTGGTAAATCTCTTCAAAAGCGAAAGTAAATACTCAAATCTCTCATCCAGTTCTAGGATATTCTTTGTCGTTGTAAATACATTTTGATTCGGCAACTCATTCACACAAATCATCAACTTTGGTTCTCGTAGCTTTTCTTTCATTTGCTGGCAAAAATCTTTAGGTAAAGTAGCTCCTAAACTAACAATCTTGATAAAATTAGACATTAACAGATACCGAGATTTATGTAACTTTTCAAACTGTTCCTCCAATAATACTTGTGCATCATCAATCACCATCAACCCAAGTCTACACAGTTTTGAAAATTCCAGTTTGGAAAAATTGTTAACAAAAGTTTGAAAATTTGGATTTGTTAATTCATCAAATGTTCCAATTATTAAATCAACATTTTCTTTAAAATCACTAATATTTTCAGCATTTATCAATGTTAAATATTTTTCTAATTTTTGTTTGACACTAGCGATACCAATTGAATAAGGAATCAATAAAATATGTATAAATCGTTTACCTCCATTTTGTTGATGATACATCTTAAATCCTAAAAATGGAATCAAATATAAGAAAATCTTTCCAAATCCACTAGGTGATAAAACTGCACGCGATCTAGTACTGGACCAACAAATATCCAAAATTGCCACCTCTAATTCTGGACGGTTATAATTGCAAATTGATGATGCTTGTTGTATCAAGTCATATTCCAAAATATGCGGAAATTCTATCATTTTTTGTTCACTCTCATCTTTTGTAGTCACATTGGTTGCAATATCATTTGTTGCATTATCATTTGTTGCAGTGTTATTGGTTGCCGAGTTATTGGTTGCCGACTCTTCGTTTGCACTATCGTCATTTTCAATCTCATCATCTTCATTCTCATCATCTTCATTCTCATCGTTTGCAGTCTCATACTCTTCATTCACATCACTGCCACTCCCATGGTTTGTGGTCTCGCCATTTTCACTGTCGTTATTTTCATCAATCCCCATAAAATTGCAATATGCATTGAAAAATCTTAACAGTTGCACCAGCAGGTCATAGCTAAAAATCTTGTCCCACCCATTTTCGTCATGTCTTTCCCTCCAGCAATCCCCCGGCTTAGTATCAATAATACCACTTATGTCTTTCTCCCGAATATGGTTGCGAATCATATATCCAATACCGTTATGCAAAGTTTCTATGTTCATAACATCTTTAAGGGAAACATTTGTCAATGCTGCGACGTGGGAGTGAAAATGTCCCCTATTCGCAAGAACGCCAGATGATTGACTAAACAAGTGCTCTTGGTGAAAACGTTTACCGACGGCATCCAAAGAGGGCGATATGATCTTCAATAACAATGCTTTCATCACGAGTGCATGATGCAATACAATTTTAGTGACTTCCATATTGTAGAATCTTTCGCTTATCAATACTTGATTGGTCAGCTGTTTAGTGACCAAGCATATTCTCCCATGACGATATATGATATTGCGCTCAAGCACAGACTTTGCAGCAACTTTGATAGTACTCAAATCAGAACAACGAATGCTATTAGCAGAACAAATATAAATAATGACAAACAACAATTTTGTCATCTTATCAATAAGTGTTGCACACCCAGTCGTCATTCTCCTTTTGTAAACAAAAAAATCACTATCCTTAATATCAGAAGCCAATCCATGACACTTGTAATCTGGATTACGCTTAGTTATGAAATGTTCATAAGCCAGGTTCAATGGTACGTACTGATCTAATTCCAGGCATAAACTATTGTATGTATCATGGTACGCCTTCACGGCATTGGAATACAATTTTTGGATATACTTTCGATCGACACGTATGTCACCAACAAATACAATACCGGGACTAGTAGAAGTCACTTTCAAACTTGGCGCAACCTTAGATCCATACCCCAATGTCTGACAGCATGTATGAAGGTATCCATATAGTTCATTGTAGGTTGGTTCATGACAAAAGTTTAAAAACTTCTCCTTATCGCAAGTAAGAAAGATTACAAGCTTAATAATATACTTCAAGCCCTTAAATACGTGGTTGATATGGGTGATAGAAAAAAGCTCACGCTTTTTGAAATTATAAATAAGTGGTCTAACCATAAGTTTGGTCAACTCACAGTCGTTTCCAAGGCACTGTTGTTGTAAAAAATCCATCAAATCTTTAGCCAACACTGCAATATCTTCATTAAACTCAACATTAAACTTGACACCAATATCTGCACACATGTCCAACTTGTTGCTCACAAAAAAAAGTGATAATAACTTTCCAAGTGCTGTTGCATGCAGTTTTATAGTTGCCTTCAGCAAGGGTCTAATTGGGAAAGCACGTGTGTCCAGACTTCGGGTTGTTGGCTCCAAGAATGTTCGAGCATCAAGATACTCCTGATAGTAAATTTTAAAAATTTGTATTCCAACTTTCACGTACTTGTATGAAGATGCATCTTCATACAATACTTTCTCAAATTCTAATCCTCCAAGAAATTGTTCAAGACCAGAAGTCAAGTGTCCCGTCGACTCTTCCTCAAAATCTGGCTTCACATAAGAATTGTAATCTTTTGCATCATCTATAACTGCGTAAACAAAGGTTAAGTGTGATCCCCCAACCTGGAGTTTTGTGCCTATCGCATCCACCCCTGCAATTTTCATTTTTCTTCCAGGTACAATTTTGAATAAATCAATATGCTTAGTGTTAACAAACTTCTCATTCAATTCAATAAGTGGTCTATCCCCTATAGATTTCATAACATTCTTATGTGTATTTCTGTAATTTTCTGAACAAAAGACAACAACATTTCTAGTTTTCTTTTCTTCAATAACAAACCCATGAAAGTAAATAGTGTGTGGGCCAACTCTGAAAAAATTCTTGTTTGGTCGGAGCAGGTACAATAATTCATTAGATTCGTCTTCATCAGGGGTTTCATCTGCTTCTGTTTCTGCTTCACTTTCATCTTGACTGCTGGAATCGGACGCATCTGTAGGTGCTATAACGTCAGGTTGTTGAATCCCTTCGCTATCCTCATCATTCGATGAAATATTATTAGTCATGGTTGATCAATTGAAATAATATAACCAATTCAAAAAAGTTAATTTCAACAACGGAAATGGAATTTTCATACCAAGCTGGTGACTATAACTTCCAAATATTAGTTGATTATCATCCATTTTTCATATTCTTGTAGTGTTGCTTTTTTTTTAGACGCGATTGATATTTTCCCGCAAAATTCCTCTCTGTCAATTTCTGAATAAAAACCGGAAGAAAATATGGCAATTAGCTCGTAACAACCATAAATCAACTACCTGAATATAACCTATATCACATATGTTTGTTGACATCACCAAATTATTGCTCAAACTATTAGAGTTACCTCCGGAACTTATTTGCAAAGTTGTTTCATATTTACCAGCATGCCAGTACCGATTTTATCTACTTTGCAAGCCATGGGCACCTTTTGTGATACGCCAAATTGGTGATACAATTGCAAGGTTGGACGAACATCTGCATCAATTTGATTTACCGTTTCTGCAACAAATTGAGGATGAATGTGATGAATTGGTATTTGATCGGATGGAGGATATGATTGAGTTTTACAAATCTTTGGGCTTCGTTCCCCGTCAACTAAAAATAACGTTTGAACGCAGAATAAGCTATCACAACGCAAGATATCCGTACGATCTTGAAAACAATCCCTTGAGCAAAACGAGTCTATTAAATGAGTTATGTCCTAAATACGGGGAGTTTTTACGAAAGGTCAAACTGGTGCACTTACTTGATTGGTTTTATAGCCACGAGGTTCTTCGTTTCTTAAAAAAAGATATTTCGAAGCTTAATCTTGGAACTTTTGAAATACTTCAAACCCCGAACAGAGAAGGTCGATTGCATATTGTTGACATATTTAATTTGTTGCCTGTTTCGTTGGAAAAGCTTTCTTCCCCTTATGGGTCTGTTTTCGAGCGTTTTTCAAATTTGAAAGATTTGACAATTTCTTCTACAATTTCTCAAACATTCGGATACTTACCTCCAAGCTTAGAAAGGCTTGACATATTGCTTGAGCCTGCTTCAATTAACCATACTGTTGGACCCTTTCGTAACTTGCCAAATTTGAAACTGCTAAGAGTGATTTGTGGAGATTTCGGTTTCAGAATGGATGACATATTACCACTTACAGCTGCTATTGCAGCGATGACCAACCTAGAAGATTTTTATTTAGGCAGTCGTAGTATTTCTGACATGTCAGTTTTACAACTACCTCAAGGAATCAAACGATTGGGTTTTAATGAATGCTACAAATTAAAGAACTATAGTGATTTGAAAAGATTTACAAAATTGGAAACACTTAACATATGGGAGTCTCCGTTTCCATTTGATTTTTTCGACGATGAACAAATAGTTGAAAAATTTTCAAGATTCACCAAGTTCAATTATAGGTGGTTCGAAGAGAGCTATCTAGCTTATGAGGATCACTATGTTACAAATTATGCTACTGGACACCCGATAAATTTAGATACACTTGTTTTTCCCAATACTTTAAATAATTTGGAAATAGAAGGGAATCTTCATGTGGAATCATGGTCCCCACCACCAAACTTAACAAGGTTATGGCTAACCGGTCTTACTTTTAGTAATGGGATAACCAATTCTTTCTTTCCTCAGAAGTTGGAAGAATTTGTCTTACAGGCAAGTTCTTTGAAAGTTTTGGAGAACATAACTTTTCCATCCAGTTTAACGACTTTAAAAATTATAAGAAATGATTCTTTAACTGCTATCAAGGGAACTAATTTGAATGAAATATCCGGTTTAAAAGACATCTGCATTGATGAGAACCCTGTGTTGACCGTACAAGATGTAACCAATCGCAAACGGGAACGTGAATTTTGGTAAAAATTAGACAGAACTACAAGTGGTGGTAATAGATACGAAATTTATTTGAAATAACTGAAAAATCGTGAGGCTTACAGGATACGTTATTTTTGATGGTACCTGAATATTTAGAATTTTGCCCCTGTTGAGAACACTAAGTTCTATAAATTAAAGATAGATGCAAATAAATGAATATATGAACAAACTACTTCTTAAACACAACAGTAACCACCATCGACTCTAATATCTGACCCGTTGCGTTAACTATGTAAAATTGGTAGCGCATTTGTCAGAACCGTTCCAGAACCGAAATCGCCCCAAAAAAAAATTTCATGAAAAAACTCTATATCTTGCTCATCTATCAATACAACCACAATTTTACATGATACGAACCATCTACAAACGATTCAGTACCTCAATACCACGGAGGGAGCTAATACCCATTACCACCACTAGCGCTACCAGCGCTGCCACCACCACCCCCTCACCTATTGTGGATGTAACAATAGATCCTGTACCACTCAAGAACTTTAAAATCCATAATACCAAACCAACTCCCACCACCAGCAGCCCAGATGTACCACCTCGAACATTCCAAGTGAGTGATAACAAAAAAGACGATCCCAACATCATCCAACTAACTGAGCTTTCACGAGATTCCAAAACCCGACTTTCCACCACTTTTTGTTCAATTGCTGATTATTTTTTTGGAAATACTCATCATTCTCATCATGTATTCTATCTGAATCTTATTAATATCAAAGCTAAAAAAGCAGCAAAAGTGGAAAAACGAACATTTATTGATTTAAAATTGATTAAATTGACAAGTGGTGATGGTGGGACTGGATGTGTTTCATTTTTCCGAGATAATTTTAAAACTCAAGGTCCTGCTGATGGTGGAGATGGTGGTGATGGGGGGAGTGTTTTCATTAATGTAGTTGATCAGAATATTAGTAGTTTGCATGGATTACAGAAACGATATGTTGCGAAGAATGGACTGGGTGGTAGAGGATCACAATTGGATGGGAAAATTGGGACTGATGTTATTATTGATGTTCCTTTAGGTACGATTATTCGATGGATTCCTGATCCTAATGATTTGAAAAAATTTGTAAGTAAACGAGAAG